>JAMPIV010011200.1:0-36278 GCA_024509875.1 Oreohelix idahoensis
CATTAGACAATCTTTAAAGGACCGAGGACTAGAATGGAACCAGGCCAGGAAGAAGACAGCTGATAGAATGGTCTGGCGCTCTCTCTTCCAAACCTCTACACCTCACGGTAGAAGGGGAACGACTAAGTAAGTAAGATAGATAGATAGATAGATAGATAGATAGATAGATAGATAGATAGATAGATAGATAGATAGATAGATAGATAGATAGATAGATAGATAGATAGATAGATAGATAGATAGATAGATAGATAGATAGATAGATAGATAGAACGAACGAACTTTATTTTCGAAGGGTTAAGAATTGGGCGCGCAGGCCCTTCTAACATTCTGCCCTTCCACTCTCATTTATCTTGCATACTATATCTTTTCATTCCCACATGTTACTTTAAGCATTAATTTAAAGGCGTGCAACATTATAAAGTTAACATAACAGCATTCGTTTACAGTATGCAATCATAATAAAAAATGAGTAGGTTTTTTTTTTAAACAAACAAGATAGTAATTGAGAAAAAAAAGATTATTAATTTAAAAAATAAATAAATAAAAAAAATATATAAAATAATATAAAATAAACAAAACAATAAAATAAATAAATTATGTATACCGGCACTCACTCATGCGGTCAAAAAGTCTACAATTAATCTGTATTTTTGAATGTGTCATCAATCATCAATAAAAAAAAATTACATAAACACATCCTCGCTTATATCCATACATTCTTGGTAGAAAATGAAATAATAATAATAATAACACTTTCTTACGCACTTCTGTGGCAGGAAAAGTCTTTGAGCGGTTTTAAAAAAAAATGTGTGTCTGCTTATTCTCATATACATCATCCCATTTAAGCAAAAGAAAACATTCACATTTCTAAAGTACAGTGAAATGCGGGTACATTCTCACGATTCACATTTCTAAAGTACATCGGTATGCGGGTACATCCTCACATACATTACACTATATAATAATATTACATGGATATAAAACAAATTATTCACATTAAAAAATAAAAAATAAAAACGAGCGGAAGAGGAAAAGACATGTTGACCTATAGATGAGATGTTGACAGGCAAATGCTGTTTCTGTGGGGTTAGATTATAATCAGTGTTGATGAAGTGAACTCCGCCTATGCCGGTCCCAAGCCCGGATGAAAAAGGAGGAGGGCGGCCTGCATGGAGGCCGTAAAGAGGCAGCCCCTCCACCATGCAAAGGCACAACAGGCCAATCACCTGTTTGTCTTAAACTATGATTACGAGCAATACAAGAGAGAAAACCGGACTGATTCTAAAGGCGACGAACTGGAACGGACTACGGACTACGACTTATGGAACTTGGAACACAAGAAGTATAAATGGGAAGGAAGAGGAGCTGGTGGAAGAGATGAGGAAAGCAAAACTAGAAATCCTGGCTATAACGGAAACGAAGAAAAAAGGACAAGGAGTCATGGATCTCGATGGCAACACGTTGCTCTACAGTGGTGTACCCATATCTGAAAGAGCTAAAGGGGGCGTGGGTTGCATTGTGGCCCAAAATCAAAAAGATAGTATCAAGGGATGGAACTTTGTCTCGGAGCGAATTATGGTTGTAAATCTAAAAGAAGGAGAAACCATAGTCATCTGGTCATTACAAACACAAAGTTCCCCCATAAGCGCATACATGCATACACTAGATGTGAACCAACCAAGAATGAGAAGTCAGTGATCGACTATGCCATTGTTCGGAGAAGCTCATTCAGATATGTCCGAGATGCAAGAGTCTGGAGGGGGCCAGAGATTGGAAGTGATCACTACCTGCTAACAATCAAACGAACAACTGAAAGAGTTGCTCAGCCTAGGAACTGCCCAACATCACGCAAGAAACCAAGTAAACGAGCAGGAGAAATGAGCATTAGGACCTACAAGCTGAGAGAGCCAGAAATAAACCAGATATCAGGGCTTTATTGCTACAAGCAGTGAGCAACACAGAAGAACGACCTGATGACTTGGAAACCCTCTGGAATAAATTCAAGGATATCATAAAGACAGCTGCTGCAGAAGCATGCGGTGAAGTCCGACTTGGGAACCAGAGAAAGAGGACACCTTGGTGGACAGAGGAAGTCAAAGAGAAAATAAGAGAGAAGGAAAAATGGCATGGAAACAATACTTAGGAGCTAAAAACACAACAGGACAAATGGAAAAATATAGAGAATATGTGACACTCAGAACAGAAGCAAAGAACAAAGTGCTAGCAGCAAAACAGAAGTCCTGGGAAGAATTTGGAGAAAAGCTAGAAAAAGATGCACAAGAAAACCAGAAATTGTTCTATAAGACCCTAAAGAACATGAGGAAAGAAAAACAATGCCCTCTCAAATTTATAAAGGACAAGCAAGGCAAATTGCTTACTGCCCCGAAGGAAGTAATGGAAAGATGGAAAGAATATTTCTCAGAACTCCTGGATGGTGAGCATGGTGAAGCATCAGAAATGATAACCACTAGCACAGAAGAGAAAACCAATGATGGTGAAGATGACATAAAGATGGAAGAACTGAGGGCAGCACTAGAGAAAATCAAGATGGGCACAGCAGCAGGGCATGATGGTATAACACCAGAAATGGTTAAGTACATGGGAGCATCAGGCGACCTATTACTCTTAAAGGTCCTACAGGCAGCATGGTGCAACAAGACCATACCAAAGGATTGGGAGATTGCCATCATAACACCAATTTTCAAAAAGGGTGACAATCGACAATGTGGAAACCATAGAGGCATATCCCTTCTCAGTGTCCCTGGTAAAATCTACTCTAGCATCCTAGAGCAGAGACTCCGACGCCTAGCTGAGCCACAATTGGATGAGGTCCAGTGCGGATTCCGAGCAAACCGAAGTACTCAAGACCTAATCTTCACACTCAGACAGCTGAATAAAAGGCCCTTGAGTATAAGAGTGAGATCCATCTTTGTTTCATAGACCTGGAAAAGGCGTTTGACAGGGTCCCCTGGAGCAAACTTTGGGACTGTTTGGCAAGGAAGAATATTCCAGCACCTCTGATTCATGCTATACAGAGCTTCTACAAGTCTTGCAGAAATTATGTGAGGACAGCAAACCATAAGTCAGAAGAGTTCAGGACCCCCACTGGTGTAAGACAAGGTGATATCCTATTACCTTACCTCTTCATACTCCTTATGGACGATGTCATCAAGGCATGTAAAGAGAGAACAAGAAAGTATTCAGTGGGGTACTGGAAGATGAGACAGGTCTATATTTCGGAGCTGGCATTTGCTGATGATGTTGCCCTGATTGCTAAATCAGAGGCACATCTCCAATCCAACCTGCAAGTCTGGAAGGAAGAGCTGGAGAAGAGAGGGGTGGTCATAAGCAGCTCTAAAACAAAATCCATGGTGATATCACGAGAAGAAAGAAAACATCAGATTAAGTTGGGAGAACAGGTCCTGGAGCAGGTCGACCACTTTAAATATCTCGGAGCTATTATAGACCGAAAGGGAGGCATCAAAGAAGAGTTGGCCACTCGAAAAGCAGTGGCTGGGAGACTTTTTCAGGCCATAAATCGAGGATTCCTCAGCAAGAAAGAGGTTGGTAAGAAAACGAAGATGGCTGTATACCGCTCCACCTATGTCCCAGTCTTGACATATGGATGCGAGTCGTGGGCAATGACTACAACCCACAAAAGCCAGATCCAAACCTCAGGAATGAGGTATCTGAGGAAAGTGGTTGAAGTAACAAGAAGAGACATGGTCCGCAACCAGACGATCCGTCAAGGCCTAAAATCCCATCCGCTGCAGACCCAAATAGAACAGTCCCAACTAAGACGGTTTGGCCATGTCTGCAGAATGGGAGAAGATCGGCTACCACGACAAGCATGGGAAACAAAGAGCCAGGGATCCAGACATCCAGGACGACCCAGAGTTCAAGTTCCACGCAGTCATTGTCACTAGTGTAGATAGTACAATCATCTGCAAAGAGGTCACATGTTGAATATTTTAGATGAAGTGGCAGGTCGTTGATGAACATTGCGAAGAGCAGGGGCCCAAGAATAGAACCCTGCGGTACTCCTGTATCTATCATCGAGAAATCTGATGTCGAGTTGTTGTGAAGCACTAACTGTTGTCGATCTGCTAGGAATGATTTGATGATGTTTAGTGGATTAGGGCCTATTCTGATGGTTTCCAACTTTAGATAGATAGATAGATAGATAGATAGATAGATAGATAGATAGATAGATAGATAGATAGATAGATAGATAGATAGATAGATAGATAGATAGATAGATAGATAGATAGATAGATAGATAGATAGATAGATAGATAGATATGTATTTAGGTAGGTTGGTATTCAGGTAGGTAGGTAAATCGGTAGGTAAGTAGGTAGGTATTTAGATGAGTAGGTAGGTAGGTAAGTAGGTAGGTAGGTGGGTGGGTATGTAGGTAGGTAGGTAGTTGAATAGGTAGGTAGGTAGGTGAGTAAGTAGGTAGGTAGGTAGATGAGTAGATAGGTAGGTACATAAGTAGGTAGGTAGGTGGGTAGGCAGGTAGACATTTATTTAGGTTGGTATTTGAATAACAGATTTATAGATATAAATAAGAACATTGTTACAATACACTGCATGAAACATACGCAATAATAAAAATATTAATATAAAATTAACTATTATGTCGTCGGTTAGGCATCCTAAGAGAATTCATCCGCAAATAGCCATTATTCCATTGCCACATATTTACAGATGTTAAGTAGTTTTGTCCAGTTACTATAAAGGTAGGAACGAAAACAAGATGTTATTCACCTTGGTGTGTCCTGCAGGGCTATAAAGTGAGTCGCATTTTCTGCGAATTCGAATTATGCGAACTTTAAATAAATAACTGTAAAAAATTAACTTTGGTATATATATATATATATGTGTGTGTGTGTGTGTGCGTGCGCGCGCGCGCGTGTGTGTGTGCGTGCGTGTGTGTGTGTGTGCGCGCGCGCGTGCGTGCGTGCGTGCGTGTGTGTGTTTATTTGTTCGCTTGTCCACTACAGAAACTTAGAATTTTCATTTTAAACCAAACTTATCTTATATCAATTGATTCGTCTCAACAGCGGGTAGAATTTAAAGTGATGCTCCGAAGCCTTTTTCATGTTTTAAACTTCAAAACCCACACAACAAAATAGGATGCCACGAGAAATTAATTCAGGGATTCCAATTTTGTTGGTAATGACAGTTAGACATTAATTGAATTGTTTTTCTTAACATTTATTTGGGTTTATATATCAATGGATTTGTCTCGCTGGCGGAATGATTTTAAAATAGTGCTATTATCATAAAGGAGGAATATATTTTCTTGATGCTCCTGTAAGTCTCCAATGGGAAGAGTAACTATTGTGTTGTCTGGTGACTTTCAGCAAACTCTACCAGTCATTCCAAAAGGAACAAAAGTTCCAATCTTGCCTTAAGCTTTCTTTTTTGTTACGCTATGTCCAGAGAATGAACCTTTCTACAAACATGAGGGCACTTCTGTATGAAGATCATATATCTGGACATGTTTTCAAAAGTTATTAATCTTGGAGAAGGAAAAATGCATCTTGATAGTGATGTTGATTTGAAACCTG
This sequence comes from Oreohelix idahoensis, assembly GCA_024509875.1. NCBI lineage: Eukaryota > Metazoa > Mollusca > Gastropoda > Stylommatophora > Oreohelicidae > Oreohelix > Oreohelix idahoensis. The sequence continues at coordinate 5,581 of JAMPIV010011200.1, forward strand.
GTCCAATCAGCATAGTGGTCAAGTCAGTTGATGAACTAGTAACAAAGATATTTCTAAACGATGAATACAATTATCAGAATCGTGAGTGATTATGTGAAAGAGCAATTTTTGCACGCAAAATGTCGACGTAAACGACATTAATAATCAACTTAGGATGTAATATCCGGAAACTCCAATACTTATAAATCGGTTGACACTGTTGAGGATCTATCAGAGGTTGTGAATTATCCTACAGAATGTATACATTCGTTAGATCCTCCAGACCTACCTTCTTATCGACTTCAGCTAAAAGTGGGAGCAGCTATCATGCTTCTACGTAACTTAGACCGGGCTCGACTTTGCAATGCGATCTATGCGATTAAAGAATTAATGCTTCATGTCATAGAGACCACTATTCTTACTGGCTGTGACAAGGAAGAATATGTCTTTTTACCACGTATTACCCTCATAACATCTGACATGCACTTTTGCATTAAGAGTCTACCATTTCTTATTCAGCTGAGTTTTGCCATGTCGATTAACAAGTCTCAAGGACAAACATTAACCGTTGCCGAATTCAAATTGGAGGACTCTTGCTTTGCCCATGGATAACTGTATGTAGGATGATCAATAGGCTGAAGTCCAAATAATCTTTTTCTTTATGCCCCTACTGGAAAGATGCGCAACATTGTGTATACTGAGGTGTTCAGTAACAATACTACTCATTAATTATGTATATGCATCTTTGAATAATGCCGATGATGCTGCCCTAATAGTTAAATCAGAGGCACACCTTCAGTCCGACCTGCATGGCTGGAAGAGCTGGAGAAGAGAAAGATGGTAATCAGTAGCTTCAAAACAAAAACCATGGTGATATTACATGAGGGGAGAAGGCATGAGATTATGCTGGGAGTGCAGGTCTTGGAACTGGTCAACCACTTTAGATACCTTGGAGCTGTCATACACTGGAAAGGAGGCATTAAAGAAGAGTTGGCTACCCAAAGAGCAGCAGCTACGAGACTTTTTCAGGTCATAAATCGAGGATCAAAGTAAAAGTAGGCAAGAAGATGGCTGTGTACCGCTCCACCTATATTCCAAAAATGGACCTATGGATACAAATCATGGGCAATGACTATAACCAACAAAAGCCAGTTCCAAACCTCAGAAATGAGGTATCTGAGGAAGGTGGTTGAAGTAACAAGAAGAGACATGGTCCGCAACCAGACCATACGGCAAGGCCTCAAAACCCAGTCCCTGCAGTCCAAAGTAGACCAGTCCCAACTACGATGGGTCGACCATGTCTGCAGAATGGGAGAAGATCGACTACCCAAACAAGTATGGGAAACTAAGAGCTACGGATCCAGACCTCCAGGACGACCAAGCGTCCGCTAGGAGGACATTAGACAATCTCTGAAGGACCGAGAACTGTGCTGGAATCAGACAAGAGGAAGACAGCCGATAGGATAGTATGGCGCTCTGTCTGGCAAACCTCTACAACCCAGGGTAGAAGAGGAACTACTAAGTATGTATCTTTGAGTAAAAAATATACAGAACTAATTAATCAAGTCTTATGTCTTTTTTAACCGACGAAAAACGCTGTTAAAAGTTTAGTTATTTTATTTACTCCGGCAATGCCGGGTATATCTGCTAGTAAATATACGTATGTACAGTCAATCTTCTCTATTTTCGTGTTCGGTGTTCGCGGATTCGCTTATCGCGTGAGATAAAGTGTAACACATGTTTTACCATTCGCGTGCAAGTCGCGGGTATTCGCGGCCATGCGCGATGAGGGTTAGCACGGAGAGACTGCCTTCTTGTTCTCGCGGCATCCGTTGTGTTTACATGTGTCGTTGACGAGCATCTTTTCATCCACGTTTCTACAGTTTTACGCTGTTTTTATTAATTTTGTAATTAATAAGGGCATCCATGCGTAGTGCAAGTGTGTTGGCGAGTGCGCCTACGCGCAAGAAGACTGTGATGAGCCTCAGTAATAAAGTACATGTGTTAGATAAACTTAATTCTGGGATGTCTGTTTTCAGTGTTAATGCAGTGTTCTTTATTTTTTTCATTTTAAGTGTTTTCTTTACTTCTTTTCAATGCTAATTAAATTTTCGGCACTCTTCTTTATTTCTTAATTTTTAATGTTCTGTGTAAATGTTTTCAATGTTTGTTTTCCAGGGATGTTGTTGCCACGAGATGGATTTGGGGCGACCCCTTCTCGATCTCTCTTTCACTACGGCAGTAATCAGTTACATTTGTTGTACTGACTAATTGCGGGTTTTTCCAGGGTCGGCACCTCTTTCTGTCTCTGCTATCTAGCAGATATTTTGGTACTTTCATTCTTACACTCCTCTCAGTAATATTTCGTCTTGTCTGTTTACCGGACCATCCCTGCTGAGATAGTAGACAGGTGATGCCATATTGAAACGGCAGTCATGTTGGTAAATTCTCGTGTACCAAACCTTTGCTACGACAGATTAACACTAAAATCGCCCAGCGTATTTGTTTAATTGCTAAAAAGGCAGGGTGCGTCTTCGCCAAGGTGGTAAGGAGACGGATTGTGTGTGCTCAAGCGACAGATGACGAGATTACTCATCTGTGAGACACCTTATGGACAGACATAAATGGCATAATCGTTTCCTGTCCGACTTTCACGTAGACATTACATTACATTACAACTGCAGCCCAGGAAAAACTCTACCATGATAATAATGAACCGGAATCTGAGGAAACTAAAACACACGGAGTCATAGTGGGAATTAATGTAAAAAATAACGACCCCCAAGACCACGAGTAAGGGGCCGATTCAAATGCCTTTATTCATCTGAGCAAAACGTCTGTGAGCCAGGATTGGCTTAAATTGGGCATTTAATATTTTTTCATTACTAACATGTTAACTAATATGTATATATTGCCAAGGGAATATTAATATGTGAAAATCGCTAGTGGATGTCCAAGTCATTTGAGGCTGGCAACCTCAGCGTATAGAATGATGATTTCATGAACCACCACTGCTAGGGCTGGTGACTGCTTTATTGCTAGTTTCTTACAGAGAACTAACAGCATAGGTAGTCCCAAGTTCCATATGGAGCAGGGAGGGAAAAATGAAAGAAATGATGTACATTCAAAGTATAATATTTTCATTTTGAAACCAGTGTAAATGTCTATGTAAGCATATTCACTTTAAAATTAATGAAAGTTTCAAACGGTTCAACAAGTGTAGATATAAATGAAAACATATTCAATTTATATTGTGAACACTTTTCAATCAGTGGAGATGACAATGTAAACATATTCTATCTGTACTATTAACCTTTTCATTTAAATGTAAAATAAAGATAAAGCTACTTCAATCTAAATGTAAAGGAAGTTTTCTCTGGAGGGATTAAGTTTAATTCTCATCGAGGGTAAATTCTGAGGTAGATGGGATGGTGGAATAGAGAGAAGGTGATCAATAACTATGGGTTGGAAAACGCAATACTCAGGAGAGCGTTTCGTTTCTATTCTTTTACCATAGTTCTTGGTGGTACCAGTTGAGGGTACTATCTCTGAAACAAGAAGGGAACAGTGGCCTGAGCTTTAAGACGAGGGACCAACTTCGTAGACACTCCCTGACATTTCTGGGAACGTGCTGCGCCATAACCGCCTTGACCAGCGACGAGCGTGATCAGTCTACCAAGAACCAAACCATCAGCGGGAGCAGAACCTACCACCGGCAGATAAGTTAAACGTTAAAGCTGCCACGTGAACTCTTTTATAAACTTTCATCCCATCACAACCGTGATGACAACTGTCTGTTACATCATTTTTCAAATTTTCTAAAGCCTAGTTAACCCTAAATGATTATTAAATTTGTTATTTGTAATTATACATATTTAACTTCCATTTAATCATTTTAAATGTACTGCATGTTTGTCTCAGTCAATTTACTAAATACACTCTAAACAGAGCTATACCTTAATAATAAGAATTCCACTGAGTAAATCATGGTGGGAGCTTGATGAGCTGCTGAAATTAATAATTGCTTAATTATTCCTAAAAGGCGGCGGACCGATATAAAGTTAACAATTGCCCTGCCAATGCAGCATTGTTCTTGACTTCGGAAATATCTTATGAAAACTCAATTGAGATAGAAGCGTCATTATCCTTCTATCTACCACTCTGCCAAGAGTAATCTTGTGCGAAGCTAGGCACCTTTGAAGGCCCATATTAGATACTCTTGAGTTTTGGCCACCGTTGGACAACTACTGCAAAGCAGGGGAGGCAATCCGTGACAGTTGTAATGATGTGTGTGTGTGTGTGTGTTTACGTGTGAATGTGTGAATGAGGGAATGAGTAGTGACAGTGTGAGTGAATGGGTGAGTGATTATTGTATCATCAAAAGAGTGCACATTCTGTACTATTAAAAAGAAAACAGTGTATAACATACATTTATAAAATGCACAGTGTAATAAATAAACTGTTTTTTTTTTTACAAGAAGAGTTGACGAAATGTTGAGTTTATGATGATAGGTAGCAGAAGTGTATGGTGAACAGTGACCCGCAGGAACCTAACCCCCTTTTTAACATAGCATCAATAATTCCATATTCGTGGATTTCCGTATTCGCGGATTTCCGTATTCACGGGGGTTTTCAAGAAACCTAACCCCCCCCCCCCCCCCCCCCCCCCCCCCTCCCCCCCCCCCAACTCCCACAACCCCCCCCCCCCCCCCCCCCCCCCCCACCCCCCCCGGCCAATAGCGAGGATTGAGTGTGTGTATATTTATTTACATATTTACCTAGTATATTGAAATGGTGCAGAATTGTTACTTTTAATATGGAGAATTTTGAAGCTTTGAACACGCTTCCGATTGTCCCTTACAACTGAGACCATTTCTGTTGTGTTACTAGTTTTATTCGCGAGTGATTCTCGAACAATATTATCCCATATATTTCGGAAAAAAAATAAACATGATTTATTCATTTTTCCTTTGTAATGGATCTAGCCCGCAGTACGTGGCATTCTCTCAATCTCTCAGTAAAGAGGGTTAGAACAAACACACTTGATCACGTAGAGTCACTCCGCTATATGCATATATCCTTCACTTGAACCTGCACTTCATTTGCTGCCAGGGTATAGTTACACACATGTTCCTGGTTGCCAAGCAATTGGGGCCAAATTAGAGTGAGTTACAATTGCCTGGAACAATTTTAGAGCATTTACCCGTTCATCTGTTTGATGGATCAGTGTATTTTGAATTCTGAAGTGGGTGACCGCGGTCAATGCAGTCTTTTGTTGTTACTTTATTGGAGGGCGGGGGAAAGAAGGGGGGGGGGGGGGGAAGAATATTATGTGCTGTTTATTTTTCTCCATCTATGACCATCTTTGTCCAATGATATTTGCAGGTAATGTTGGCTGAAGATAACAGCTAATGAACATCGGTGAGTTTTATGAACAGATCCTCACGATTTCTTTGTGGATGGCCCGAGGAATTTTTTTTATATACTATGTCACGCCTAATTTATGCTCCGTTGACAATTTAAAGAATTGTGTTCCCTTTGCATTTTTATAATCTTTAGATTGTTTGTTTATTTTGTTTTTGTTTTAGTCTCTGTTTCCTCATTCTTCCGGAATTTTTTTTTACATCTCTCAAATGTCGTCTTTAATGATGACTTCTATAATTCTTTGAAAAATAAAGTTCGTTCGCTCGTTCGTTCGTTCGTTCTTTTTGAATCCATCCAAACCTTTTTTTACAAAGTCCATATCATTGTTCGTTATGTATAATCCATAAAACTGGTTATGTACGACAAATAAGACTGCCTCTGTATAATCCACAGGACTTTGTCATCCAAAAGACTGCTTGGAAATGATCCACAGGACTTTATCATCCACAAGAGCCAGGTACCCATTTACAACTGGGTAGACTGGGGGATAGAGTTACCCGGTCTTCATCCCGAAACCACAAACTGTGCTGCGAGAAGAAAGCGCCCTAATAACACTGACAAACAACATTTTTCTTTCTTATATAAGAATAAGTGTTCTTAGGTCAGTTTCTTGCGCTGATTTCAAATCTGAAATCCGTTTATCTCTATCACGTCGGGTTCTTAAGATATTTGTGAATAAATATATTTTTGGGAAACCGTTATTTGCTCCGTTTCATTTTTACTATATAACTTATTAAAAATTAAAAAAAAGCAACATAATTCTACTTTTTATACTGCTAAAAGATGCATGACATATGTTACGCTTATTTTTTCAAATAGTTACTGTATTTTGAAATAATTCTGAGCAAAATATGGCTTCTAGAAGTTGTAGAAATTCGGCTGATCTGTTCTGTTACGTGTGCGGATATTTTACCGATCGTGTTGACCAGAAAAACTTTACACCATTACTAAAGAAAGCATATGAACTTTATTTCGATTCGAAAGTTGATGATGCAAATAAATCTTGGAAGCCAAATGCAGTTTGTTCGATACATTGGCAGGTTGGTTACGAAAATCGCCGAAGCATAAGTCGATGCCTTTTGGAGTGCCAGTAATATGGCGTGAACATACAAATCACACTACTGATTGTACTTCTGCTTGACAAATATCCATGGTTTCACTTTTAAAACTAGAAAGTCTGTGGTTTATTCAAATATTGAATTGGTTTCGATACGTGTCCGATCCAAGTACCACCAGAACATAATCCGTTGGACGTGAATGAACCATCAGAAAGTGATAGTTTACCTGCTTTAGAAACTAATTCTGACTCAGATTACATACCGGTGAATGATGGTGTTTACTTAATTAACCATTCAGGACTTTCAGATCTAATACGTGATCTCGCTCTTACCAAAGGACAAGCGGAATTACTCGGTTCGCGACTCAAAGAATGGAATCTTTTAGCGCCCAATACTCCGATATCTAAATTTCGTCATAGACACAGAGAACTTGTTCAATACTTTGAGATGAATGATGACATTTGCTATTGCAAAGATGTAAACGGTCATGAGCACATAGTCAACGAATGGCGATTTTTCATTGATTTTTCCAAGACTAGCCTAAAAGCCGTGTTATTGCATAACAGAAATTTATTTTCATCAATTCCAGTCACCTACTCTGTTCATATGAAAGAAACTTATGACAATATGGCTATACGTTTGGAAAAAATAAAGTACAATGACTACCAATGGCGGATTTGTGGAGACCTAAGGTCATTGCAATTCTCACGGGCATGCAGACTGGGTATACTAAATTTTGTTGCTTCCGATGTGAATGGGACAGCCGCAATAGACAGGAACATTATGCAAGAAAGGTGTGGCCTATCCGGGATCGTATGCAGCTCGGGCATAAAAATGTAATACACGAGCCATTAGTTAACAAAGACAGCTTCATTTTACCACTGTTACATATAAAGTTGGGGCTCATGAAGAATTTTGTAAAAGCGTTAGATAAAACGAGCAAAGCTTTCACTTATCTTCGAGAAAAGTTTCCGCAAGTAAGCGATGCAAAGATAAAGGAAGGTATCTTTGTAGGACCTCAGATTAGGAAAGTTATTGCAGACAAACAATTCGAGAACTTGTTACATGGTAGTGAACTTCGCGCATGGATGGCATTCAAATCGATCGTCGATAACTTTCTGGGAAATCACAAATCTGTTGACTATGTTGCATATTGTTAAGCAGTGCATAGATGCATACAGAATTATGGGCTGTAACATGTCCCTCAAAATCCATTTGCTCGATTCGCATCTTGACTTTTTCCCTGACAACCTTGGCGAAGTCAGCGATGAACATGGAGAACGATTCCATCAAGATATCGCCGTAATGTAGTCACGTTATCAAGAACGGTGGAGTGTGACCATGCTTGCCGATTATTGTTGGATGCTTCATCGCGATGTACCACATGCCATTCACCGACGAAAGTCGACTGCAAAGAAATTCAAGCCTACATAACTGTTATACTTCTTGTACGAATGATGTTGTAATACTGTATGCGTTGTTAAAAAAGTTCAATTGCGTATTTCTAGAGATCCCGACCTGATAGAGAAAAACGGTTTGCAGATTTAAAAACAGCGCATTAAAATTGACCAGAAAAACATAGAAATGTTAGAGAAAGAAAAAAAAGTTTTTTTTTTGTTTGTCAGTGTAATGTAATCGGACGCTCAATATACAGAGAGACATTGGCGTATTTTATGAATTATTTGGGGGATAGGCTATTGTGAAGGGAGGGGGGCTATTCTGGGTGCAAAATCTCGGCAAATTCCCCCCCCCGCAACCAACACCACTTAGTAACAATACATTCTAAATTATGTACTTATCGTGTTGAATTTTTTAAAGTGAATAATCATCCATCAACTGTAGTATGTAGTTCTACGTGCAAGAGTGCTGCTACTCAAGAGCAGTTCTGAATCCCGATACAGAGAGCAGCAAAACAGTTTTATTTTTTTAATTAATTTTTTTTGGGGGGAGGGGGGAGTGGGGGAGGGTAAATAGATGACGGAGAACAGGCGCTTATTCAGGGCGCCTTCCTCTAAATACCCCACTGGTGAGAACTGAACACCTGTTTTAACGTAACTACATATTAGTTTATTTACAACTGTATGATTTGGTTACAAGGCCAGTTCATTTAGATACGCATGAGTAATTTAACGAAACCACAAAGCTAATTAATTTAGATATGAACTATATATTTAGCGCAACTACAAGGCTACATATGTAAAATTAATTAACGAAATTAAAAAGCTATTTAATTTAGATACGTACAATTAATTTAACGAAACTACAAGGTTAGTCCATTTAGATATGAACAATTAATTAACGAAACTGCAAGGCTAGTTCATTTAGATATACAACAATTAATTTAACGAAACACAAGGCTAGTTCACTGAGATATGCAACAATTAATTTAACGAAACTGCAAGGCTAGTTCATTGAGATATGCAACAATTAATTAACGAAACTACAAGGTTAGTTCACTGAGCTATGCTACAATTAATTTAACGAAACTGCACGCCTAGTTTACTCAGATGTGCAGAGATCTTTTAGCGACACTTTAAGTCTAGTTTCATGAGATATGCATGACTAATTTAACAAGACTACAAGGTTATTTTAGTTAGAACTATATCACTGATTTAACGAAGTAAAAGTGTTGTTTAATAAGAACTGTATGGCTATTTTAACGAAAACCACGATGATAGTTTAATATACATAACAAATTTAACTAAACTACAAGCCAACTTTAGTGAAATGTGAGCAACTAATTCAACGAAAGTACATGTCTAATTTAGTGAGATATGTATGATTATTGTAACAAAATCACAATGCTAGTTTAGTGAGATATGCACAGCAAATTTAACGAAACTACAAGTCTAGTTGAGTGAACTATGCACACTTAACTTAACGAAACTACAGGAGGCTAGTTTTGTGAGATATGCACAATAAATTTTTATAAATTATACTTGCAGGCCGGAATTTTTTCATCAGTTTTGCCAGAATTATTTTTGTACCTTAAAGCAGTACCTTTATAAATTCTAAAGTTTCTGAGTTATTACACAACAAAGACACGCATATTATACATCACAGTAAAGATAAATGAATGTAGAATTAGAATATGAAGGATTTTTAGTGATATTCTACATATAGTATTCAGTTATGAGTCATAATGAAAATACGGAACAAATTTCACAGAACACAAAAGTGACGTTCCCAACGTCGTTTCGGCTTCTAGGGGTTTTGTGGATGTACGCTACCAGCGTCGTTCCGGCCTTTAAGAGGTTTACAACGAAACTACTTGAGGCTAGTTTAATCAGATATGCACAATTAATTTAACGAAACGACAAACCTAGTTTAGTGAGACCTGTATGACTAGTTTGAAGAAACTACTTGCCTATGTTAGAGAGAATCGCATTACTAGTTTAACTAAACACCTGGTCTACTTTTACGAAAACTGTGTGACCTAATTAAAACTATAAGTTTAATTTAACAAAAACTACAGGTACAGTTTAAGGGGAAAAAAAGCTGCAAAGATTACCTCCATTTTGAAAGGTAAACGGAGCCCTATAGTAAATAATGCTATAGGGCTGTGAAGCGTTAGAGACTTCACTATGCTTGGTCCAGCTTCTAGAGGTGGGGTGGCTAGTTCCCGTCCTCTCTGTCTTTGCCTTCCCTAACTCAAGAGCAGAGTAAATACCCATTTACAGCTGATAGACTGGAGCGTGACCTTACCATGTTTCGAACCCAGTACCTTGGCCGCGAGAAGCCACTGTTTAAACACCTCTGCCAATCGGACGCTCTGTACAAGGTTACAATAAGAAAAGCTTGACAGCAAGTTTTAAAACAAATAATAAAAATCAAACCAAATTTATTCATGTTACGTCCTCAATGTTCCTTCTGTCTATCAAATGTCATAGTTTTTTCTTCATATATTAATCCTGTTGTGTCAAAATAAGATAAATCCGAACCAGTCAGAAAGAATCGAATCCCTAAATAAAATCCCCCAGACTAACCACGTGCCCACCGCTTGCCTTCCAATAATCAATTCAACCTTGCTTCGTCTGGGGGCTAATATTTGCATCATTTTTAGAGACATATTCACAGAAAAATGATTATCCCTCATGGCATGATTTTCAATACAAAGGATGAAAGACTTCGGTAGCGAGTAAATACACCATCCAAACAAACCTCGTGTGTTGTGTAAATATGCTACCTAAACAAGGCTTCGCATGTAGTTCACATATATCTAATAATGCTTCTGTATACCACTTTAATAAAGCCTCGAATTTAATATACACACATCTAATACAGCACGAATATACCACTTAAGTAAGATTTCGCATATAGTACACATAAATCTAATAAAGCCCCAAGAATGCCACTTAAATAAGACTTCAAATTGTGTACACACATATCTAAGAAAGTACCATTATACCACTTACATTTACTTTTCTTGACAAGAAGGAGGCAAAAATAATTTGTGTGTGTTTTGTTTTGAAAACGTTACATATATTTTAAGTAACTTCACTCAGAATCAACAAAATGAGTTGGAAGAAAGATCCTCAAGTCTTCTAAATGTGCTGCAGATGTTGAAATGTTGACTTTAATTCTTTTCCCATCATTGTTTTGACGGGTTTACTTCCCCATTTCTAATAAAACCTAACATAGCGCTTAAGTATGACTTCACATTGAGTAAACAGGTGGTGTAATAATTCTCAAGGACAGCATGATTCGTCAAAAAAATCCTTGGTAATATAGTACCCTGATAATGTCACAAATTAATAGCTAGGTAGCAGATACTGATGTAGGGAGTAAAGGTCCAGCTTTATGATATAGTTCTCTTCCCTGTTGTCGTTGCCTTCCCTATAACAAGAGCATAGTCAGGTATCCATTTACAGATGGGTAGATGGAGCGTAAGCAACGGGCTGATCACCCGTTTGCCAGCCACTTCGATTACGGAAACAACAGCAAATGGATTGATTTGCCGTTGCCCTAAAGACGCCAATAGGCGTGATGGGAAACAATGGCAAAGAAAACCTATCTGCTGTTGCCCTAAGACGCCACTAGGCGTAATGGCCACTGACTGCTTTGACGGTCGGTGGCTAAGGACGGAAGAAGAAGAAGACGATGGAGCGTGATCCTAGCATGTTTTATTCCCGGAACCTGGTAAGTTTGCGTGGAGAGGTAAGCACTCTACATGCTCTACTTAAATCGTTACAACGCTGGAAATTTAGTGATTTGGCCATCTCTCAAGATTACACAGATTGTTACTGCTTCTTCTTCTTTTTTTCTTCTTCTCTTCTTCTTCTCCTTCTTCTTTGTTCTTCTTTGTTTTTTTTTCTTCTCCTTCTTGTTTCGTCTTTTTCTTGTCCTTCTTTTCTTCTTCTCCTTCTTCTTTTCTTCTTCTTTTACTTCTTCTTCTTCTCCTTCTTCTTCTCCTTCTTCTTCTTCTCCTCCTCCTTCTTCTCCTTTTTTTCTTCTTCTCCTGCTTCTTCTTCTCCTGCTTCTTCTTCTCCTGCTTCTTCTTCTCCTGCTTCTTCTTCTCCTGCTTAAACAACATTAAGTGCGAAAACAGGAACTCGGAAATGCAGCAATATTACGGGAAGAAGTGGAAGAGGCTATATGTTCGATGAAAGGAGGGAAGTCACCGGGTGTGGATAATATCCCAGCAGAGCTCTTGAAATATGGAGGACCAGATATAGTAAAAATCATGACAACAATTTGCCAGAAGATATGGAGTACAAAAAAATGGCCAAAAGAATGGACGCAGTCATTAGTAATACCGCTTCCAAAGAAAGGAAATCTAAAAATGTGCAAGAACTACAGAACCATTAGCCTTATTAGTCATCCAAGTAAGGTGATGTTAAGGATACTTTTGAACAGAATAAAACAGAAATCAGAAGAAATCTTGTCAGAGGAACAGGCTGGCTTTAGACCAAAAAGAAGTACCTCAGAACAAATCTTCAATATTAGATTACTTTATCGAAAAACATCTCCAACATCAACACGATTTATACCATAACTTCATCGATTTCACAAAAGCCTTCGATCGAGTCTGGCATGAAGGCTTATGGCAAGTAATGAAAAAATTCAATTTTGATACCAACATCATAGATATCATTGAAGCACTATACAAGGACGCAAGCAGTGCTGTTTTTGCAAGCAACGACATTGGAGAATTTTTCAAAACAACTGTAGGAGTTCGGCAGGGATGTATCCTGTCCCCAGTGCTCTTTAATATTTATCTAGAACATATTATGCAAGAGGCTCTCTCTACGATTATAAATCAACCATATCGATTGGAGGCCGACCTCTGTGCAACCTACGTTTTGCTGATGATATTGATCTGATAGCTGGATCAGAATCAGAACTTCAAGACCTTACCTCTAGACTGGAGAAAGTAACAAGAACGTATGGGATGGAAATTAATATAGAAAAAAGCAAGATATTGGTGAATAGCCATAAGAAACATGTTCCGACCAACATTACGTTAAATGGGCAAACGTTAGAAGAAGTTAACACCTTTAAATATCTCGGGTCCACTATATGCAGTGATGGAAGATCAATTAAAGAAATCAAGACAAGACTTGAGATGGCCTCAGCTGCCATGACAAGGTTGAATGTGATCTGGAAAAGTAACATCAGTTTTCCTGTGAAGATCAAATTATACAAATCACTTGTATTATCTATTCTCTTGTATGGGTGTGAGAGCTGGACACTCACTGCAGATACGGAGCGAAGGATTCAGGCTTTCGAGCATAAATGTTATAGAAGAATTTTGCGCATTTGCTATAAAGAGCACAAAACAAATGTCTATGTTAGAGAGAAGATAAACACCTATGCAGGCCACCAAGAACCACTTTTGTCAACAGTGAAACGTCGAAAGCTTGCCTGGTTTGGGCATGTAACTCGTCATGACTCCCTTTCGAAAACGATCCTTCAGGGAACAGTCGAAGGTAAACGGAGAAGAGGAAGGCAGAGAAAATCCTGGGCTGATAACATCAAAGAATGGGCAGGACACGGTTTTTCCACACTTGTACGCATTGCTGAGGATAGAGAGCAGTGGAGGACCCTGTCTGCTGATGCTTCCACCATGGCACCCCTACGACCCACGACGGGTTACGGGCTGAGATGAGATGAGAGCACGAACAATAAACTTGCTCACGTTTAAAACATAGAATATTTTTTTCCACTTTTTAATTTGTATTTTTTTTTTTTGTGGCCGCCGTAAGTCCGACTCGTCGTAAGTCGCGCTCGTCGTAAGTCGAGAACTATCTGTAGCTGTAAACTATATCATATTATAGCCAGAAAATAACAATTTTCTTCTCAAATACTATTATCTCAAACCCATACTCTTAAGCCAAAATCGATGATTTTCGAGACCTTCTTGAAAATAGACAAGCCGACAGAAAGCTGATTTAAAGATGATGCGTCATTAATCTGAAAATAGGTAGTCTTATAGCACATACTGCCGTAAAGGAGTGAAATGTTAGAGGCTTCACTTTACTAGGTACTGCTTTATGAGTTGGGGTGACCAATTCCCTTCCTCGTTACTTTGCTATTTTTAACTCAAGACCAGAGTCAGGTACCCATTTTGCTGCTAGGTAGACTGGAACTTGAGTAGCGGAACTTGACGCTACTTGGTTTCGAACCGGTAACTGTACAGTCAGAGGCCAGCGCTCCAAAAACTCTGCCAATCTGGATGTATCGGTTTTAAATGATCAAAGACAAACTATTGTGCGGCAAACTCAGGGGAAAATGGATACCACCTACAGTTTAATAGCTGGGCATGAAAATCATTTCAACAATAGGCACCTGTCGTGAATTGTTATTATAGGTGTGAGTAAATTGTTATTACAACTGTGGCGAATGGTCATTACCACTGTGGCGAATAGTCATTACCACTGTGGCTAATGGTCATTACCATTGTGGCGAAAAGTTTATATTTCTGTGGCAAACTGTCATTATAATTCTGACGAATAGTTAAATCAGCTGTAGCGAATAGTCATTATACTGTGGCGAATGATTATTAAAACAGTGGCGAATTTGCGTTATGACTGTATAAAATTGTCACAACTGTGGCGAATTGTTTTTTTACTGTGGCGAATTGTTATTACAACTAGATATATACCTCAGACCTAAGGGTCTTTTATATTTGGACATGCGCCCTAATATAACCGACTAGGTTGAACGGGACGCGCCTCGCCAAAACGAGGCAAAACTTTAAAAAAAAAAAAAAGTTATTACACCTGTGGCTAATTTTTATTAAAACTGGCAAATTATTATAACAACTGTGACGAATTGTTTTTATTACCGTGGTTAAATGTTATTACAGCTGTGCCGAATTGTTATTACAACTGTGGCTAATTGTTATTATAACTGTTTCAAATTGTAATTCAGCTGTGGCGAAATGCTATTACAACTGTGGCTAATTGTCATTAAACTGTCGTGAATTGTTATTACAACTGTGGCTAATTGTTATTAAACTGTCGTGAATTGCTATTACAACTGTGGCTTTTTTAAATAGGAGTTTTTCCTCGTTTTGGCGAAGCGCGTACCGTTCAACCAAGACACAAAGCCCATCTGTTATATTAGGGCACATTTCCAAATACAAAAGACCTTTGCGGTCTACATTTTATATTGTACAACTGTGTCGCATTGTCATTAAACTGTGGCGAATAGTTATTACATCGGTAATGAATTGCCATGACATACTAAAACACTTGTATTGCAACTGTAGCGAATTGTTATTACAACTGTTTGACATTATTATTACGTCAGCATCGAATAGTCATTACACTGTGGGAAATTGTCAATACAAATTTGGCGAATTTTCATAACACCTTTGACGAACAGTCATGATAGCTGTGGCGAACAGTCATTACGACTGCAGCAAATTGGCATTATAACTGTGGAGAATTTGTGTTTTTTTCTCAAAAATTACTTGCAACTAACGCAGGCATTTTCCCTTTTTTTCCGAATGTGCAACACGACGTACAGAAAAGCGCCGCAACAAAATTATAATTTTAAGGACAGAAAACTACAAATAGGTCATGTGCTGCATCGGATTACAGGAGTGCTAATCTTTCTTGGCACTGCTGCCTCTGGAATGGATGGGCCATGCAGGTGTGGTGAGACTTTCGGCGTAGGTAGCGTGCGGCTTACAATACGTGAGCTCAGATGCAGACCAAGTGAGGTATAATTTAAACTTCATGTCTGACAAGTGATACAATACATGTTTGAATAGTTCTTCATTTCTTTGAAAACTTTTCAGTTTTGGGATGATATTTCCCGTCGGTTGTTAGGATATCTCCCGTTTCCGGAGCTCAATCTCTTGGTTGAGTCTAAATCTACAATATATACCACTCAACAATCACAACATAATCCAACCACAACACTCCAGAGTGCCAGCTATGTACCTACTCCTATCCCCTATGAAACTGCTGACACCTTCTTCGAGCGCGCAGTATTTGATGATGCTAAGAATATGTTCCTTGTTCCGAGGCCAGATAAATGCAACGTGTTATATGAAGCATAAGACAAACTTGCGAGCACATGCAGATACCACTACTTGGTATTAGGCCGAAGGGCGAGAGCCCAAATGTCGCTGGATCAGTAACAATAGCAACAGCTAGAGTCTAAATCTCCCGGGTTCAGAAAAATGTGGGCGAAAAATATAAAAAAAAAGGTTCTGACAGAACTGGCCAACACAGGGAGAGTTCTGGATGGGATAACATGAGGGGACTGGTTCTGAGCGTGTTGACGGACTTTGCTGCATAAAGAATTGAAGGACAGCGCACGATTTTTTTAAAGTTTTATTTTATACTAGTGTAAAAGCCCGTCATAAGACGGGAATTAAATTCAAAAGCACCAAAACCTAAAAGCAATTTTACTTATTCAAAAGTATTTTACAAAACCACTGTGCATCACCACAGTCCACGAACTACGTAGCAGCAGCGAGGATCCCAATGTGTGTGTACGGGATCACACATTCTATAAATATATTGTTGTGCACACCGTCATTTGCGCATTGTTCTTTGGTAAGTGTTACTATTTTCGGGAGAGTACATATAAGGGAAACAATACAATTAATGTCTAACTTTCAACCAAAGTTGCATCCATTTAGCGTTGTTTTTCTGTTGTCTAGTGTTCTACTTCTTTATTTCCTACGAATGCCTGATAACATACCTTTATGTTTGTCTCATTTTAATTTACTAGAATTTTATATATAGGATGCGTGTGTTTTAAGGTGCCAGTTTGTTTAGCACGGTGAGGCTGCCAGTCCATGCAGATTCTCTTCCATACGTATGTGTTTTACCGTGTTTTCATTTGATGGAGAGGATGCTGGTCAATGTCTATGGTTTGTACTTAACGTTCTGGGTGAAAGCTCTCTTGTCTAACTATCGATATCCTGCCAAGGAATATCAAAATAACCAACTGCACGAAAGAGGTCAAACTAAAAACTAAAATTTGTGATCGTTTCGGCATTTCTCCATCGTCACCATGTTATATCCTCAGAATTGTGGAACCTCTGGCTAAAGCCAAGGATAGCAACGACCTGTTACTTTTGAAGTTTTGTGACCCCTACGTATATCTTGGTCATATAATAACAGAAGATGGCAGATGTGAAACAGAAATCAAGAAGAGAATAGGAATGGCCAAAGCTACATTCAACAACATGAAACATATACTGACATCCAAACAGTTATCTCATAAATTAAAACTGAGAATCATAAAGTGTTATATATATTCTGCATTTCTGTATGGTGCAGAAACATGGACGATGAATAAGCATTTGGAAGAAAGAATTGAGGCTCTTGAAATGTGGATATATAGAAGAATGGGCGTATCTCATGGAAAGAGATGAAAACAAATAAGGAGGTCCTAGAAAATCTAGGTATGAAAAGAGAACTAATGAGAGAGGTCAAAGTTCGGCAGCTAAAATACTTTGGCCACATAAAAAGGCATAACACCTTGCAGAAGACCATAACAGAAGGGAGAGTTGAAGGCAAACGTGCAAGGGGAAGACAGCGCTATAAGTGGGAAGATAACATCAAGAGATGGACGGGAAAGAGTCTATCAGAGTGTACCACCAAGACAAGAGACAGAAGACGTTGGAGATCCATTACAGCCAACCTTCGTTGTGGAGATGGCAACTGATGATGATGATGATGACCCCTTTAATGTGAAAGGTTTCATAACTAATGAGCTGGAGCAACTAGCAGGGACTTCGGTTCACTAACATGAAGGGATTCATTTAAGCCAAATTTTCAATTGAAGAAAAGGTCTTCTCAGATTTTGCGGGAACATTCTGCATTCTAATTTAGGACTGAAGAATGCGCTTTAAAAAAAAACGAATTTTCTCGTTAACTGACATGATGTACTTGTTGCAATGGATTTTACATGTCCACCTGTTCCGTGGAGTTGAACTAACTTTCTCCTAAATAAAATGAGTCAATATCCAACAGGATAACCGCTTCAACACTTAGCGGAGTCTTGGCATTTCTCTTTCTGTTAAGAGAGTAGGATTGTGTGAACTATTCAGTTTGTAATGGGAAAGTTCTTTTTTCGTTACTGTTTCTATTGAATGCAACGTGCATTTTTCTGAAGACAAACAAATAATAATAATAATAATAATAATAAAAGTGAGCGTCCGACTAACAGAGTGGTTAGAGCTCTGGTCTTTGGTAGCAAATGTGCCGGGATCGATTCGCGGTATCGACAAGCTTCAGTTTACTCAGCTGTAAATAGGTACTTGATTCTGCTCTTGAGTTTAGGAAGGAAAAGGCAGCGAGGAAGGGAACTGGTCACCCAGTTCAATGCTGGACCTAGTATAGTGAAGTCTCTAACACTTTACTATGCTACGGCAGTATCATGTATGGAACTTTTTTTTACCTTTATAATAATAATAAGGCAGAAGTCAAAATATGTAGGCAAATGTACGCAAAGAAGAATACAACCGTCTACTGGCTTCTCCAGATGTTGAAATAGAAAACAAAAGGTTGGGATGTTTTTAAATTCTGCAAGCAAATATTCTCCTTTTGCTGGGAGAAAAAAATTCAATAAATTTCTTTTAATTTTTGCTCGCTTGAAAATTGCTTCTATAAGTGTTCTTCAGTGGACAATGATGTAGAAGACAACAAACAGACGATTCTGGACAGTTTGACATCATGGCATGGAATGAAAGAAGTCAACCGCACAATTTATAAACATCGCTGGTAAGTGGAAACTGTAGAGAGACATCAGATATTCCAGTCTCGATTCTTCGGTTTCAGTGCCTGGACAACTTGGCATATCAGAAACTGATAGACGCGCTGTACTCAGAGATTTACTGAAGAACATAACTTGTCGTGCTGCTGTCCTCGGGTTAAAGAATGTGTTTTGAAAGCTGACACGCATATTCTGAAGAGACGCACTCACCTGGAACTTTACGTCCATTAGCGGTCAATCACTTGTGTATGTAAATATCTCTTCACAGATTACAACCTGTTCGTTTTGGAAGCTAGCTTACGCACATTGCTGG
Source organism: Oreohelix idahoensis (assembly GCA_024509875.1). Lineage (NCBI taxonomy): Eukaryota > Metazoa > Mollusca > Gastropoda > Stylommatophora > Oreohelicidae > Oreohelix > Oreohelix idahoensis. The sequence continues at coordinate 24,538 of JAMPIV010011200.1, forward strand.
TAATGTCTGGGTCAACGTGGCTTTGGGAAGCAACATGTATATCATAATGTTTAATAACGTTAAGGGAGGGAGCTACATTGAAATGCTGTTTTCGTTACTAATCACAGGATTTCAATGAAAATGTACATAGATACGCGTAATGAAGAGTTTGATGGTATTACATCATCGGTTGTCATGGAAACGACGGCCATATTGGATTATATTGTTCTATTCTATCCTAAGGCTTTTTTATTTATTAATCTATCATTACCAAATTTAAACAAAATGTTTATCAATAATAACCGACCAAAAACAACTTGACGGAGAGCTGTGGAGGCCTAGATGCAAAGAATGAACCAGAGCTGGGGCACTCCACGAATTATGGCCGCCGACTGAGCAAAGTGGAAGCAGTATGTTGCCGGCCTACAAGACGCCACTAGGCACGATGATCACTGACTGCTTTGACAGACGGCGGCTAATGATCAATGAAGAAGAAGTGCGTTATTAATGTTACAAAAATGTGTCTTGTACCCCGGTTGAAAGATATTAAAAGGCTAACAAGTGTTCATCATTGTTGAGTAAATCTGATTCAATCAATTTTGTTGTTTGCTTTAAAAGCTAAAATCTAATCCTTCATTTGTTATTATACAAGGTGATTGACAAGTTTCGTCCTATTTTTAACTCGTCATTTCTTCACTCCTGCCGCACTAATTTGGTATGAAACAAATGTCAACATAAAGAAAATTAACAGCTAGTGTATTACATTGCATTACATCGTATTACATGCGCACCACCATAGCCGGTGGACGCATGAATTTGGTTGGTCACATCCTCAGAAAAGACCCTGACACCGTCGCCAGAACTGCCATTCTATGGACTACAGGCGGAAAGCGGGGCCGACCATATACTTCCTGTCGGAGAACTGTGGAGGCAGTGATGAAAGCATGAACTACCGCTGGGGCACCACACGAAAGATGGCTATCGACCGAGCAGGTTGGAGTTCGTTGCTGTCCTGCAAGATGCCACCATGCGTGATGGTCACTAGTTGCTTTGTCAGTCAGTGGCCAAGACCAAAGAAGAAGAGAAAGAAGTCATGCATAAAATTCTTTGTAACGTTAACATTACGACTCAGCATGAGATACTGTCTGTACAACACAAGATTTCAAAGCGAGCAACAAGTGTTGCTGTCCCTTGTACCGTTAGTTTATTTGTCAATAAAATGTTGTTCTATTGTGTTTATGTGAATTTAAAAATTGTAAAGCGATAAAACCTGTTATCAGATTGCAATTATGCCTCCTTGTTTTGTATTTTGTCTCACGTATATCCGAAACATACGAATGAGAATGTAATAGTAATAGCCCCTTCAGTCATAATAGACTATGAGGATGCGCCCCTGAGGTGACAGCCCTCAGCTGATTATCATCCTGGTGTTCCTTTTGACGTTTTATCCTCTCTTCTGCCTGCTGTGGGAGCTTCTTTTCGCCCAATCTGAGGTGGCGCCGTAGAGAGCATCGCCACTTGGTGCGATCAGCAGCTTCATCCTCCCAGGTTGTTGGATTTATGCCCAGTGCCCTCATGTCTCTCTCGCACACATCTTTGAATCTCAACTGCGGTCGCCAAATTGTTCTTTTGTCATCTGCCAGTTATCCGTAGAAGATATCTTTCGGGATCCTACAATTTTCCGCACGCTAGACATGGCCAAGCCAGCATAGTAGATGAGAATATAACAATTTAAAGATAGAAAGTGGCTTATCAATCGCTCTGCAGATGTGGCAAATTCCCTTCCTGATTCACAAAAATTTGGATGCTCACCCGTTGTAGATAATATAGATATATCACTTTTATAAATCGATTACTTTATAACCCGATGATGCATCTCTTTGATACTTGTGTCTGTAGATTTACAAGCTGTCGAGTTGAAAGCCCTTTGACGTATTTTAATAACACTTTGAACGATTCCCGAAATGAATAACATAAATCATTCTAACTATAACCACAGTGTTTTTCCTTCCGTGACATTGATGAATCTTCCTATAGTCTGCCAGCCAACTTTAACTAGATACACTATGGCGGCATAAATAACAGGAACAATATTAGTCAGACAATATTAAAATAGGAAAGAGAATTAAAAACATTTACGTCATCATCATTTTTTTAAATTCTTGTTTAGAAAGTTCGCTGTCGAAAATTGCAAAAAAGCCGCAACTATTTCACCTTGTCTGTCCGTTCGTCGCAAAAATTAAAGAAAAGAAGTTAACAACCGCTAGACTAACGGTTCTCAATCTATTTCGATCATTGTACCTCAGTGTGGTTCAACTGCAGTCCCGCGGGCCAAATGTGGCCCGCGTAAAATTGTTTTGTGGCCCACGCTCATATCTCGGTACAACAAATATTTCTTAAATTATATGGTGTAATAATTAAATAATTACTTTTGAGATTAGACGCATAATGTCCGGCATAATGTTTTACTCCTGCTGTCAGCATCCAAAGGCGTTCGATTGTCATTGATATCGAGACTGTGGTTACAGACAATCCACATCCACCACATCCCCCCCCACACACACACACACACACACCAGCTTACCATTAAAAGGTAAGAATAGAGGTAAAATTATTTAAAAAGAAATTCAATGCTTATTGTAATTTTTATTTTATTTTATTTTTAATTTCGCACTCTTCAACTTTCATCCATTTTTCACTGAGCTTTTATTTTAAATATCTTTTTAAATCATGAATAGCCCGCGACCTTTACATTTGTGGTTTATGTAACTCTCGGGGTATAATAAATTGGACCACCCTGTTGTACCTCCTTGGCTACTTGGTAAACTTTCTCGTATCCGTTTTTCAATATGAAAGGAAATAAATTATTGAGTTCACCACGCATATGGACATAAGAAAATAAATAAACAGATTAATTAATCCTACGTAAAGAAAACTTAATTCGGCAAACAACAACATGTTTGTTTAGTGTCGTCTTAAGAATGTTTGGTGTAAGCTTCCTGCACCGTCGCCAGCTACAGTGGTGTCTATATTATCTATACGCGAGGCGAAAAATAATTTGATGATGATGATCATAAAGTTGTTAAACATGCGTCAGGAGACAGAGGTTAAAATTGTAAGATTCTTTATTCTGTTTTTTACCAACCAACATTTTATTCTTGGCACAAAGGCTAGAGGAGCTTTCATTGTATTGGAAAATATATGGAGATCAAAAGAAATCAGGACCAACACAATAATCAGAATTTTCAATAAAAATATCAAGTCAGTTCTATTTTATGACTCTGAAATATGGAGAACAACAAATACAACAACAACAACTCTACAGGCTTTCATAAACAGAAACTTCCGTAGAATAGACGGATTAAAGTGGTATGACAAGATCACTATTGTGGAACTGATGATAAGATGACTATTGTGGAACCGATGATAAGATGACTATTGTGGAACTGATGATAAGATGACTATTGTGGAACTGATGATAATATGACTATTGTGGAACCGATAAGAAGATGACAATTGTGGAACTGATGATAAGATGACTATTGTGGAACTGATGATAATATGACTATTGTGGAACCGATGATAAGATGACTATTGTGGAACTGATGATAAGATGACTATTGTGGAACTGATGATAATATGACTATTGTGGAACTGATGATAAGATGACTATTGTGGAACTGATGATAAGATGACTATTGTGGAACTGATGATAAGATGACTATTGTGGAACTGATGATAAGATGACTATTGTGGAACTGATGATAAGATGACTATTGTGAAACTGATGATAAGATGACTATTGTGGAACTGATGATAAGATGACTATTGTGGAACTGATGATCAGATGACTATTGTGGAACTGATGATAAGAACTAGATAAGCGCCACTGGGGCCAGAAATGATTAGAAGACGCTGGAGATGGATAGGAAGCACATTGAGAGAACCTATTTATAGCATTACTAGACAATCTCTGTTTTTTAACCTATTGATAGCATTACTAGACAATCTCTGTTTTGAACCTATTGATAGCATTACTAGACAATCTCTGTTTTGAACCTATTGATAGCATTACTAGACGATCTCTGTTTTTTAACCTATTGATAGCATTACTAGACAACCTCTGTTTTGAACCTATTGATAGCATTGCTAGACAACCCCTGTTTTGAACCTATTGATAGCATTACTAGACAATCTCTGTTTTGAACCTATTGATAGCTTTACTAGACAATCTCTGTTTTTGAACCTATTGATAGCATTACTAGACAATCTCTGTTTTGAACCTATTGATAGCATTACTAGACAATCTCTGATTTTGAACCTATTGATAGCATTACTAGACAATCTCTGTTTTGAACCTATTGATAGCATTACTAGACAATCTCTGTTTTTGAACCTATTGATAGCATTACTAGACAATCTCTGTTTTTGAACCTATTGATAGCATTACTAGACAATCTCTGTTTTTGAACCTATTGACAGCATTACTAGACAATCTCTGTTTTTGAACTTATTGATAGCATTACTAGACAATCTCTGTTTTGAACCTATTGATAGCATTACTTGACAATTTCTGTTTTGAACCTATTGATTGCATTACTAGACAATCTCTGTTTGAACTTATTGATAGCATTACTAGACAATCTCTGTTTTGAACCTATTGATAGCATTACTAGACAATCTCTGTTTTTGAACCTATTGATAGCATTACTAGACAATCTCTGTTTTGAACCCTCAGAATAGGAGAGGTAGAGGAAGATCAAAGAACACATGGAGAAGAGAACTGGAGACAGACATGAAGGAGGCATAGACAGACCTTGAGCAGACGGCACGTGACAGGAAGACTTGGCAGACGTTTGTTGAAGGACTTACAGCAGTTCCGCGAATCTTCCTCAACATATGAATTTTTCACTAAAATAATGTAGCTATTTACCTAGTGTTCCCACTACCCTATTGACAAGCTTCTCGGACCCCCGTCATCCTCGTACTCCAGGTTGATAACCCCTGCGCTAGACTTAATGATTTTCATAACATTTGGTATTCAAGACTTTTGGCACAAAAAATATGTGGAGCAATTTCACATTTTATCTTAATCGGATCAGAATTAATGGCCCTTTACTGGAGAACAACGGTCTCAACTAGGGCCGGATTTAGGCATAAGCTAAACAAGCTCCAGCTTAGGACCCCACAGTTTGAAGGGGCCTCTCTTACAGTGGTGTAGCGAGGTGAGCGGCTTGGCGGCACAAAATGTTATAGAAGTAATTATAGTAGGAGTAAGTCTATAATGTTAAGTTCCACTTATAATGACAGTACCGCTGTACATCATACATGATATGCCTAAACGAATTTCTTATGCATCTTGGCGGAATTTTTGCAAATTTCGGTTGTTACACGACCTTATTCTCTGTTACCAATTACCAGATAAGGCCTCCACAGCTTTCTATAGCTTAGAGCCTCATTATGTCTAAGTCCATCCCTGGTTTCAACTAGTCCACTAGTTTCTGTATTCTCATTTTGATACCCGTTTACGCCAGCTCTAATAAGAAGTCACATAATTTCATGCAGCATGGAGACTACATGTTTGCTTTCCCACTGTTAGCATTTTCACTAGAATATTTGCTGGATACCGACGACTAATCAAGCTCTCATAAATTGTAATATTTAAGTTGGTTTTCTCATTTTTAGACTAATACAATGGGAGCTTAATAACAAACACTTGCCAAAAATACGCATAAAGAAAAAAAAGATAATTTGAAAAATATATTATGTTAATATGTTATTGTTCAATGGTCAAATTCTTCTTAGCCTAGTTGGTTCACCGATTGCAGTGTAGGCCTCTAACAGGTGATCATTAATTGTTCTTAATATCTCTTCCTTATCCATATCGTAATGTCCCAACTACGGGTGCTCCCGAGACTAATCTGCCAGCTGTCTCATTGCCGCGCACCCCTGCATGACAACGACAGTTGATAAACACTAGCTCCTGCAGGTGTGTCAATACACTGAGAACAAAAAGATACTTACTAACTTAGTCGTTACTATCCTACCCTGGGGTCTAGAGGTGTCAGAGAGAGCGACATATTATCCTTTCGGCATTCTTCCTCCTGGCCAGGTTTCAATCTAGTCCTCGGCCCTTCAGAGATTGTCTGATGTTGTCCTCCCAGCGAATTCTGGGTTGACCTGGAGGTCTGGATCCCTGGCTCTTGGTTTCTCATATGGGGAACAAGAAGATTAAAAGACTTATTCTTTAGAACCCCATAAAATCTTCCGATTGTACCGAGGTACAAAAAATCTTCCGATTGTACCGAGGTACAAAAAATCTTCCCATTGTACCGAGGTACAAAAAATCTTCCGATTGTACCGAGGTACAAAAAATCTTCTGATTGTACCTAGGTACAAAAAAAAAAAGAGCGTTAACTTTGTTTTCCTCACAATTTATGTTTTGAAAGAAGCAGTTAACACGTATCTATGAGATGATATCTCATAATAAATATAAAAATATTTATAAATTAGCTGTAAAATTAGCACGTGTTGCCTACTTTCAACACTTTTGTTTTAACCTCTGTAAATTGCGGACGTGAAGAAATTAGCACTGAATTTAGAGGGCAAACTAAGCGGCACTTGAAAGATTAAAGTACTACACCATGGCTCATCAGGCGAACTTTTGGGAATTGATGGTGCTAATGAATATTTTTTTAAACTCGTTTTAGGCTACATACTTTCTTTTAATGCGCTAACAATTATACATATACATGTTGTTTGTCCAGTACATTAAGAGACCTTTGTAGTTACCGGGGTTCTTGGAAGAAACAATGGGACTACCGCACACTCAAGCATGTTGTACAAGGAGACTAATATGAGGTTGTGTATGTGGCTGGCAACCTCATCACATAAAACCTATTACCATAGAAACCACCGGTGCAAGAGCATGTGATTGCTTGGTGCAGGTTTCTTAATTACGTTTTTGAGCATTTTTTTCCAAGATAGGGTTCATAGCTTTCATCGGTCAATCAAAGAGGTCTGTAACCTTTATTGGACAATAAAAGGGATCCTACACTTTCATCGGACACTCAAAGGGGTCCAAAACTTTCATCGGACAATCAAAGGGGTCCAAAACTTTCATTGGACAATCAAAGGGGTCCATACCTGCATTGAACAACCAAAGGGGGTCTATAGCTTTCATCGGACAATCAAAGGGGTCTGTATCCTTCATCTGACAATCATAGGTGTCCAAAACCTTCATCGGATAATCATAGGTGTCCAAAACCTTCATTTGACAATCATAGGGGTCCAAAACCTTCATCGGATAATCAAAGGTGTCCAAAACCTTCATCGGACAATCAAAGGGGTTCAAAACCTTTATCGAACAATCAAATGGGTCTATAGCCTTCGTCGGACAATCAAAGGGGTCCAAAACCTCCATCAGACAATCAACAGGGTCCGTGGCACAAACAAGATTAAGAAACCATGACATAGAGGCGGTCAGAGATTAGGAGGCCTCCACCGAGATTACGGTAGATTTAAGGCTATGACCGTATAGGAATTTTACATATATACGTTGATAACCTTAATCTGCTATTAGTATTCTTTTAAATTGTATATATATATATATACGTTGATAACCTTAATCTGCTATTGGTATCCTTTTAAATTAAACATCATGCAATCGCAACTTAGAACATTTTTTTTAGGTATGTACACTGAATGACAATTTTTTATTTGATCTGTTAAAGGATAATTTTATTAAGCTCTACCTTCTACGTTTATTTATATAAGTTCATTTATATAAGTTCATTTATATAAGTTCATTTATTTCTTCTTAGCAAATTCAAAGAACATGACTGCAGTTTTCTTACTGCTGTAGTTATTTTATTGTTTTACTTTCTACTCCGATTGGCAGAGAGGTTAGAGCGCTGGTCTCCCACGGCAAAGATGCCGGGATCGAATCATGGAACCGGCACGTTCCAGTCTACCCAGCTGTAAATTGGTACCTGACTTTGAGTTAGGGAAGGAAAAGGCAGCAAGGAACGGAACTGGTCAACCCACCTCTCGATGCTGGACTTAGTATAGTGGAGTCTCTAACACTTCACTCCCCTACGACATTATTTGTTATGGGACTACCATTACCGTTACCTTACACTCAGCTAATATAATTGAAGTAGTTCCCTCGAGGTTCTAAGGATAACAAAGAAATAATATAACTAACGTTTCCTCATGTATGTCATCAGAAGCGACTAAGGGAGGGTGTGTATAGGGTTGGCAAATTAGAGCATGGAAAGTAGTCAACAACAGAATTGATAAATAGTGCTGGGTCATCATGTAGATCACGTTGCTACAGAAACCATGGTTACAAGAAAACATGAATGTACTGGTGCATGTTTCCTAAAAGACGGAAAACGTTAGTGGCAGTTCCAACCTTCACATAGAGAGTAAAGGGAAACGAAACGAAACAAAAAAATTAAATTTGATGGAAGCGATTATAATTTCCTCATCATCAAATTTAAATTAAAGTTTTCTAAGACAAATGCAACTTTTGAAAGATTTGACAAATGCATTAGTGACATCCCTGCAGAATTACACCTTGTAACGACTGTTGTTTGCTTCTGTTTTTAGTGGGTCTATTAATTTGAGTACATCATACTGACAGCACGAATGCATAAGGGCATTATCACTACAGGGCATGAAAACTGGCAGACGAACACAAGTCACCTGGTAATGGGTCCACGATACACGTCGTACAATATTTATTTTGTTCTTCACAAAATTCAAGCAATGGCAAAAAATGGAGAATTTTGAACATCTGTCTCCTCAAATAAATGCATGGTCAGTCCATAAGTATGTAAGCATGCATGGTGATATATCAAATATATTCGTCTCATGTATTCACTTCTGGCCTTTGTACTAGAAGGTGCGTGTCAACCACGGACACCCAAGTAATGCGAACCCGAAACGTGAATTTATATTTCTTGAATAAAATACTTCTCTATAAGGTGCGGAACTTCTTCATACGTTCGGGACCATCTTAATGATCCTTGAAAAACAAGTGGCGGCCTTCGAAAAGATATTAATGCCACATAAAGGTACCCAATTCCTCCACAACTCCGGGAGCTCAAAAATTACGTCTTGCTTGGACGAATGAAGTATACGAAAGGCCCAGAATATTAGCCGTTAGAGTAAATTAGCGCGACCGCGTTACGTCTTTGACAACCGGTGACGTTTCAAAGTATAAGGCGTTCAATCCAAGTTAAAGATCGTGCAAAACATGCATTACCACAAATAGACATATCTCCTCAAATAATAATGGCTATATGCCTGTGTGTGGCAGTATACCATGACATATTAACGTTATTCCTTAACACACCTGTATAACTTTTTTTTTTCTCAATAAAATTTTGTCTCGTTTTGGCGTGGCGCACATCGTTCAACCTAAACTCACGGTACGTCAGTTAAATTAATGCGCACGCCCAAATATAAAAGACCTTGTGGTCTGGTTTCTGCTTTGTTAAACGTAATATTCCTGTCGTTGGTGTAATCGTAAGACAAAATAATACTAAAACTTACCTTGTATCTTGTTTTGGGACCAGTTCCATTCATACAATCATAATAGCAGAAAGGTAACTCAATAACTACAATGAAATTGCAGCAATATTTAGAATTAAAACCGTAGAATAATCTAAAATCTACAAATAAGAGCGTTTAGTTCAGAATCCGTAATGACAATATTAATATCGCATTTAACGAGAAACTAACAAAAGTGTAGACTATTCATAACAATGGTAATTACAATAGTTGTGTAGCGGTGTATCCATGTTTAAAATAAAACAATGGAGCCCAAAAGCTAGCGTTACGAGAAACATGTCAAGTAAAGTCTAGGTCGATGTCTTAAATTAAAAGAGAAGAATTGTAATGTGACATCTACCGTGAACAAGAAAATAACAGCATAATTCAATATTTTTATGAAAGTAACTGAAGCCTATAATGCTTGCAGAGATTTTTTTTACCTTTTATACAATAACTCACAACTCATTACTTGCCAGACCAAGGTTATGCGTACATATTTTTACTGTTTTGGGTTTGCATTTCGTTTATGCATTAATAACATTATCTGTAACTATTTTCATTGTTGTGGCTTCCTACTCGCAGGTAGCTCTGAAACAACTTTCTTTTACTGTAAGTCATAATTCTTTAGGATTCTTATTTTTCTATACACGTTTTTTGTGTCCGTTGTAGTTATCGTCTCGCCGTGTACGGAGAACCACAGCCTAATATTCGTTTTGGATCAACGAATCAATATTTTTAATGCTACAAAAATGAAGGAAAATACAAAATGTTATGTATACGAAACGAGCAAAATTTAGCGTTATCTCTTATACACGTATAAATATATATAAAAAGATAACGATGTAATATAGTCTGGAACGAGATAAATCGATTCCAGTAACTATTACCGTGTTTTATATGTTTCCACCTATGGGTTTGCCGGAAGTGTAATGATGTCAATTCTATATAACAATAACAACAATATGTTTCCAGAGTAATAGGGCACTACAAACGTGGCCCTTTGTAGATTACAGGAACTATAACTCATCAGAGACGCTCAGTTAATTTTAGTAGACAAGTAAACAATAGCACAGACGAACTCTTCCCGAAGTCTTCATAAAATCTTTTAACAGCGCAAAGGCCGGAGCTTCTTTTTTGTCGTAGGCGTGTGGGTTGAACAAGTTTTGGGTGATGAGGCCGTTGGTCGCCAAATTCCGTCGCTGAGTAACGGGAAGTCCGTTCGCTCGCAGCAACGGCTAGCGACACCACAGTGCGCGAGACAGCCGCAACAACAACACTACCCAGGACTGATTTTTTTAAAGACAAAAAAATAGATATCCACAGAAAATAGCCACAAGTTATTTCCTGCAATCTCTCTCTCAGGCGACAAAAGAAGTCCCATTGCTTCCTCATGCATTTCATAGATGCAGCTAATGTAAGGCGCCTCACTGGACAACAATCTTATCATATACTGTAACCCCAGTTGCTATAGAAACCACGAACGCAGGAACACGCCTCTGAAGAAGGATCCCAAATATAAAGCAAAGAATATAAAGTTAACATGCGCAAACTGTCTTGGAAACCTCGGAGCAAGGTACTGAGGTTGTCATGTGCTTCAGGAAACCAGACAAATACTTAAGAAGTTCTCGAATTTTAAAAAAATCCAATACAGAAAAGCAAAAGAAATATTGACAACAAATACATTATCGATTGAACAGGAACTAAACATAAAAACCCAACTCCGACAACTGGCTGCAGAAGTGAGAGTCGATAAAACAAAAACTACAGATTGAAAGTTGTCATTGTTGGTCAGAATCGACATCATTGCACTCCGGGCAAACTCATAGGTGATCAGTCTCCCTCAGCAAATGATGAAAGGTATAAATATGAATTGTTCCTGTAACGCGATGGTTACATACACGCCGAGTGCATCATCCCATGCGGCCATCCCTGCTAGTCTTACGTTTGATGCCAAATTGAAGCAATCTTAGCATTGTTGATTCATCGATTGGCAGCGTCGTTCTCGAACAGGTGATCATTAATTGTCCTTAGTATCTCTCCCTTATCCATATCCAATATCCCAACTATGGGTTCTCTAGAAGCTAATCTGTCAGGTATCTCATTGCATGACCACGAAAGTAGATCCACACCAGTTCCTGAAGATTTGAAGCTTATATTGATGATTTTCATTAATGCCGCAGCCATCCATGTTGGACCTTCCG
>JAMPIV010011201.1:0-80684 GCA_024509875.1 Oreohelix idahoensis
GTCCCGGTTTGTTTTTTGGATAGCCGGCCCCATGCTGAACCGTCCCTACTTGCTCTACATAACGTACATTGGATGTTACAGCGTTACCATTATTTGCTCCGTAGTCGGGCTACAGTACAGTAACTCACGGGTTGAGATGGACGGACAAGAACGCACGGGGAAGAGAACTGGAGACAAATGAGAACAATAAGAAAGACATAGAAAGCCCCTGAGCTGATGGCACACGAGAGAGAGAGAGAGAGAGAGAGATAGAGAGAGAGAGAGAGAGAGAGAGAGAGAGAGAGTTGGCACGCGTTTGTTGAAGTGTGCTTCTTGAAGAGCTGAAGGAATATGAATGCAGTAAGTCTCAACATGTCATACACCAAGAGGAAATGTAGTGTAGGTCCAACAGAGATATAATGTGACATATAGGTTCTATCAAGATATAACGTGACAAGGCATGTAGGTGCTATCAAGATATAATGTGACAGACATGTAGGTCCTATCAAGATATAACATGACAGGCATGTAGGTCCTATCAAAATATAATGTGACAGACGTGTAGGTCCTATCAAGATATAACGTGACAGGCATTTAGGCCCTATCACGATATAATGTGACAGACATGTATGTTTTATCAAGATATAATGTAAAAGACATGTAGGTCCTATCAAGATATAACGTGACAGGTAAGGCATTGGAGACCACATATTTAATGTTCGAGTACAAAACAAACGTGCTGGACATGTTTTAAAAAAAATCTGAACCTCTATTTATTAAATGTAATTTACCAAATTACCAATTTGCCATGAATGAGGCGGATCTCATGGACAGAGAGGAAAACACATACAAGAGGTGCTAAAACACATACAAGAGGTGCTAAAACACATACAAGAGGTGCTAAAACACATACAAGAGGTGCTAAAACACATACAAGAGGTGCTAAAACACATACAGAGGTGCTAAAACACATACAAGAGGTGCTAAAACACATACAGAGGTGCTAAAACACATAAAAGAGGTGCTAAAACACATACAGAGGTGCTAAAACACATACAAGAGGTGCTAAAACACATACAAGAGGTGCTAAAACACATACAAGAGGTGCTAAAACACATACAGAGGTGCTAAAACACATAAAAGAGGTGCTAAAACACATACAAGAGGTGCTAAAACACATACAAGAGGTGCTAAAACACATACAAGAGGTGCTAAAACACATACAAGAGGTGCTAAAACATATACAGAGGTGCTAAAACACATACAAGAGGTGCTAAAACACATAAGAATGACAAGAGAAATAATGAAGGTGCTCAAAATTAGGCAGCTAAAATATTCTTTCCATATTAAAATAATTACACTTAGATGATGACCATAATGGAGGAAAGAGTTGAATGCAAACGTACAAGAGGAAGGCAGCGCTATAAGTGGGAAGTTAACATCAAGAGAAGGATAGGGATAAGTCTATCAGAGTACACCATCATGAGAAGAGACAGAAGCCTACCTAAGATGTGATAATGGCGCAGATGATGATGATGCTAATAATGATAATGGTGATGATAATATTGATGATGATTGATGGTGAATTTAACCCAATAAAATGCTTTCCTGGTTACTCGGGAATTAACCTGAATGTGTAAAATAACATTTCCTACGATTTGTGTGCGCTGTAAAGAAAAAGTTAAACTCACCATTTCTTATGATCATACTTTATTTGTGTGAAAGAACATATCTCTTGACGCCAACATCCCTACTTCCATCAAGCAACCAGCTATCTTATATTCTTATCAGATACGACTTTGTTACAGCTGTCATAGATTTGTTATTGTTGTTTTCCTTGTCCTTGTTCCTTTCATATATCCCTCTCCTTTGTAGGTTGTCTGAGATTTTGAAACTGACACGCGTACATCTTGGTCAGTGGTGGCAGTTACGACATGTTAGGTGTGAAACGTATCGTTTAAGCCGGAAAGGGGAGAGCATTTCGTTCTACGAAATAATAGTTCATCCTTTGTCTGGTTTAAAATATTAACCCACGTTTGAAACTATTTCATTTCACTCAGTAACTTTGCAGTTAGACTAGAACAACCTTCGTTCGATTTCTAAATAATCTCTGTAAATAGAGATGGCCTTAGTTTGGTCGAAGTGGTTTAACGTTCGTAGTAATTCTGTGGTTGCGGTATATTAATATTATATATAATAGATATCTAGTGTTGTGAAGTGTTTTAGTGTTAAAATCGCCGATTCCATTTTAAACTAGTTCTGTGTGCAGAGTGAATATTTTGATAGTTTGTTATTTCTTAAATCGTCGAGTTGCATTGGAAATACAAAATAAATTATATTTTTAGCTTACTAAACAAGTAGCTGAAATAAGTTTAATTTAACTGTTAAATACTCAGTCGAAACTGTTTTAATAACTAACTTATAAATGCTAGATGCTACATCAGTGAATAGTGACGGAATACGAAGATATTCCTAAATTCCTGATGATTGATTTTTGTATAACTTACTTTATGGGAAGTTTTAATTATAAGTCAAGCGGTCGGCTTGCTATTTAAAATGTAAGTTATATTGAGTACATATATGTAAATTATTTGATATGTGTTCTTTCTTCTATATATAGTGAAACGGTGGTACCCAACTTGCCAGCGGTTAGTAACCTGAGAGACATATTTGTGAGAAGCATAGACATTTCCTATCTTTAACCACGTGGGTTTCTTTGTTTCAAGTAACACGGGTCTGACAGTGCATAAGCCATCAGAGAGAGACAGTAATAGCAACCCCACTAACGGTTTCTAAAGACTAGAAATATATATATTGGGCTTTTGAGCCAGGTCATATTGCTCCACAAATTTAAGTGTACATGCTGCCTGGCGGCGAGAATATTACAAGATTAACATTCCGCAAGAGATTGTGACTAGTATTGTGGTGACAAAATATAGTACCTTCCTGGAAGTAGACACCGATCTGACATTCCTTAATTCTAGAATCCAAAGCTAATGACATTGTGCTCTGCTAACTTTCGTGCCTGGACAAAATTTTATGTGACTTAATCAGACATTCGAAAAATTAGAACCCCCAAGGAATCGTTCCCTGAGAGTTTAGTACGTCTTTTGGAACTGGGGATTTCTTGGTCAAGGACTGCATCTTCGGGTCTGTGTGAAGGTCCTAGAATTAGTATGCTCCTAGAGGCAGCGAGCAAAGTTGTGAGTATACATGTGTAAGAAAGGCCATGGCTGGATGAATGAGAGTACACAGGTCTGAGTGTTATTTTACCGATGTATTATCGTCCCACATTTACTGTCTTAATTCTTTTTGTTTAACCTGCAGAATTTGTTACTATCTGCTAGAGTTTCTTTACTTCTTAGGTTAAATCAGATTTATCAAACTCTGTGCATACATTTACGAGAAAAGAAGAAATCTCTTAGACTAAACCCTACGTATCTATAACTCTTTGGGCCATCATCTGTTCTCTTAACGGGGCTGTGGGCTAAAGCTAGAGTAAGATCTAACGGGCTACCATCCTTGTAGCATTTTCTTGAAGTGCATGACTATTTGTATATGTTTTTTTTTTCCTTGATGTATTTTTGGTGTTGTGAGAAGATTTTTTTTTTGATGATAATAATAAAAAAAATCTCTCTCTTGAACTAAATCAGTGCGTTGGTCAGCTCGTTCAAATACATATAAAATCATTTGTTATAGATTTTCCAACTCTGTGTGTTTAACTGTCGTCACGTGTATGTGCGTGCCCGTGAGTAGATAGAATTATATGTAATATATATGTGGTTTAGACTGTCGGACTCTGAAAAAAAAAAAAACCGTCGTAGAGGATAGGTGAGAGGGAGAAGAATTCTTTTCGCTTTCAGCGACAGCTTCTATACCACAGTCTATCATCTCACCACTCGTGGAATCTATTTCATTTTTCAAACTCTCACCGTGACTATCACTCATTCCAACCTATTCAGAAGGGACCAACCCTAGTCTTAATACTCCTATCCGAAATCTACGACACATCCATTCTTTACTGTTATCATTCCTCTAGATTTACTAGACACAGTATCAAGGATTTATCTTGTCTATCCTGACTGACTGACCAACTGACGAACTGCCTGACTGTCGCATCGACTGACTGCGGACTGACTGACAGTCGGACTGACTAACGGACTGACTGACAGACGGACGGACTGACTGACTGACGGACTGACACTCACTCGTTCGTCCACTTACTCACTCACTCAACCACTCACTTATTAAATCACTCACTCACTCACTCACTCACTCACTCAATCTTTCATTCACTCGCACAGTACTCACATACTCATTGTATACACAATTACTTATTTCGCACATATACTTATTTCGCCCACGCTATCATTGTGAAATCCATATCGTGTACCACAGATAAAATGCCCACGGAAGCAGTATGTGAAATTAAATATCCAGGACAAAGAGATTTCGCATGCGATTGGAAAAACATAAACAAAATCTCGTAACAAAATATATGCTGAACAACTTGTGTTGTATTTCGCACGCCCACAAATAGGAGCTGGAGCGCAGGAGACAAGCCACAAAACTAAACAAAGAACCGCAGTAACACAAATGGACGGTATTGAGCCTTCTCTCTTGCTTAGCATTGGGTGATCATGTCTCACTACTATATAGAAGCGTGCTGGTGACACGGGCATTATATATAGGATCTAGTCTTCACGGTGCGTTTATATCCCAATATTACCAATTGTCAAAGCCATACTTTTATGAAAAATTAAAATAACCGTCAGCTTTAATGAAAATACGGGAACAGCTCGCATTGTACTGTGAAAACTAAATTTAATATCCATTAAAAGATAGCACATGCTTTGCTATCTTTTCAAAGTGCGTGCTTGTGAAAATATGGAAACGGCGCCAATTGCACAGTAAAAGCTCAATTGAACATACATCAATAAAAGTATGCAGACCTTCACGGTGCATTGTATTCTGTGTTTACCTTTTTTAATCTCTTCCCACTTTAATTGAATGGGAGCAGATACCCTGTTCAACTTTGATGAGTTATCAATAGAATATAAAGTTTCATTTTCTTCGGACAGTATCGACTGTGTTTTGTGACTAATACTAATGGTTTATATATTTTGATGTTCTGTATTCTATGTTTAAAAACGTATTTAATATTGGCCTGTGATGTATTCTTCCGCTACTTTAAAGTCAAAATAATGTTTTTAAATAATTTACTATTCTACTGACCTTATGTCATTCTCACCACGTCTTGCGTTTTGCTTGTTGGTTCTTTTCTTCGGCCTGAATGGCTAATATTAAGAATATATTATTCTCTAGCACATGGTTTCTTATCCTGTTTTGTGTCTTGGACCCCTCTGATTGTCCGGTTAAGGCTATGGACCCTTTCTTGGGGGAAAAAACTTTACATTTTAATGTTAGGTTATGTACACGGACCCCATAGGATCCATCAATAAGTCCGTGGAACACACGTTAAGAAACCATGCTCCAGAACTGTGGCTCCGAAAGGTTTTTCTCTGGGCCACACTTTCAAAATGAAAATTTACTCGCGCCACACCGAATTTTTTATGGATAAGAAATACCTTCAAAAAACAAAATTCAACTCCTAGCAGTGCTTTATTCACAACATAGAACACAACTACTTTAAGAAATGACCATGGGACATCTAGAAAGTATAAAACAACACAGCTACATAAAAACATGATTCATTCACAAAATAAACAAATTTAATGAGAGGTGTGAGCTTGTTGTTGTCAGGTAATGTCATTTATATTAGGTCTTATTTGAGACAAACAAACTCTCATTTCCTCATCAACACAAATAAGCCTTTCTCTTTTCTGGTCTTTGATTTTTGTCACAGCTGAAAATCCCTGTTCACAAAAATATGTCCTGGAGAACTATATCTATTTGATATAAAATAAATTATATTACTGAATAAAATCTGGAAAAATTATATGGGTTTCTGTACATATGTTTCCCATATTATATCACAGTTAATAAATTAAATAAGAAAATGACTACATTTATTTTTGGCATATGAATTTTTTGAAAATCTTTAAATCTCCCGGCCACACTTTCCATCCTCTCGCGCGACAACAGTGTGGCGCGCCACAACGTTTGAAAAACCACTGCTCTAGAATATAACATTTCCATTTCCTTTCATACTGAGTGAAACTGAAAAAATGAAACATATGTAACCAACAGCAAGGTTTTCGTTGAACTTGATAAAGTGTAACATTAACTGGCAACACAAAGGTAGATAGGCAAAACAGAAACCGATGTAAAATACTGTGGAACGGAAAATGGCAGAGAGCACGTGGAACACGGCAGAACTTCGATTAGGCTTATGCTTACAGCAGAGTTTTGAGGGCTCGAAGCACTAAAGTTTTAGAACATAGAGAAGATTCATAAAAATAGAAGAAACAGGAAAAGCGATAAAATTGCTATGGATAGTATTATACGCACTAGCAATGTTATTATTATTACTACAGTATTAATAATAATAATACTACTGAAGAACTTCAGTAAACAGTGAAGTTCTTCAGTGTTATATAGAACCAATCCTGACATATGGGAGTGAGTCATGGACAATTAGTAAACAGGGAAAGCACTGGAGGCCACAGAGATGTGGCTTGACAGTAGAATGTTAAAAATACCATGTCCAGGTAAAGAGTAATGAGGATGTTCTGAAAGAGGCCAATGCGCAAAGGAAACTTATGTCACAAGTTAGTAAGAAGCAATCCTCTCTTTTCTTTTGCTTTTTTTGGGGCATGTTATGAGAGGAGGAAAGCTGGGATATATCGTGAAAACAGGTATGATTGAAGGAAAACGAGTTAGAGGAAGACAAAGAGAGCAAATACTGAACAGTTTGACATCGTGGCATGGAAAGAAGTCAGCAACAGAATTGATAAATTGTACTTGAGACAGAAAGTTGTGTAGAGACATGATCTCCTACGCCACTAGGATGGTACTTGAATAATAATAATAATAATGGTAGTAGATATAATAATTTTAGTTAATATAGTAGTACAGGAAGAAGACGTAGAAATAGTATCGGTAATGCTGTAGTAATAAGAGCAATAATTGTTGTTATAATTTTAGTGGTAGCAGTACTTGCTGTTGTAGTTATAGCTGTTGCAGTGGTAGCAAAGGAAGACGAAAATGAATAAACATAAAAGAAGAACAAAAACAAGAAGACGATGATAGGGAAAAGGTAAAAAGAAGAAAATCATGAAAATGTCAGTAATGTAAACATCTGAGAAAAGAATTAACATATGTCTGTACAAAGCAAACTTCCACATTATAAGCTGTTTCTCTTGTGTTTTAGTGGGCAGCGTTTCGAAACAGTTCCAACCTGCTTATGCAAAAATTCGGTTAATTCATGTTTAAAAAGTCTTGATTTTGTCCTGACCTTCGCATAGATAACTCAGAGGTGGAAAATGGGTTAAATCGAACATAAATACGAATCGCTCTGTGTTCGTACTTTGTTACTCTCCCAAGAGAGGGCAAACGCTAAATGTGCTAAAATTCATATTTCTGGATCTTCGGTCCTTCCAACCGTGTAAACACAAGGGACTCAGCCTTCGTCAGTAAGCTGTATATATATATATATATATATATATATATATATATATATATATATATATATATATATATATATATATATATATATATATATATATATATATATATATATATGATGCGTGATGCCATATGATGATGGATGGTATCCGCATGTCTGGTTTTGTGTAGTGTGCAGATGTGTTCAGTCAAACAATGTTCATACAAAAATAACAGGGCAATCCACATAGGACGTCAGTAAACTCACGACGTATAAAGTCAATGATTCTTGTAACAGCCGTTGACGTTTTTCTTCATTATTTATTGTGGACGCCACAGTGACAAAATGGTTACGCGAATATGTAGGCACATCAAACAGTCATTATCACAGCAACATTCAATACAGCAATAGACGGTAGACAGCATTACAATGATGAGTCAGATGCATGTTATATTTCATAGTGCTGTAAATGTAGTCAGGTGAAAAACTCCATCCTTTTCTATAACAGCCAGGAGATAACCAGATGTATGAGATCAGTTCACTCTCCTTAGTCTGACTTCAGCAAGACAGACACGTCTGCCGAAGTATAAATAATGTCCTCAAAAATATCCTCTAGATAATAAAGGTTTTCCAAACCTAGTTCATTTAACAAAGTAGCAAGTAATGGTCCTTGGGACATGCATCAACCGATGCAGTACAATACAGCGACATGTGAGCTGGGAAAACATCTCGTGACGACGACTTTCGAAGACAGGCTATGAATCGAAATCGCTCACGACCCAAAATCGATAGAGTTAATGAAAAGTCAATTTACCTTGCCTTCAGGAAATACACAGAAATATCACGCCTCCCGACATGTGGGAAACACTAGAGGTATTATCTCGAATAAACGAAATATCCATTAAGAGGACTACACATCCCTGACAGAACAAAAAATAGCGGAGATCCCCTCTTCAACGAGGCATCTCTTTCGCCATTCAAATCGCTCACTCCACTAGTGGTGGGCGGAAACCGATCGACCAAAAAACAAGACCAGTCATGCGCAGTCCAGCGCAAAAAGACCACAGCTCAAAACTTAACTGCATTCAATACCAACGCGGGAAGACAAATGCTTACCGAGAAAAGTGACTATAAATTTCAAGCAGTTGTTGCCCTTGCGTTATAAAATAGATATTGTAATAAAACGATGTTGCGAGAATTTATCACGCAACATATCACCACCTCCTCCCGATAAAAAAAAAAATGTGGAACATATTTTTTTTTTTAAATATCAAAGAGCATGCGATAAGCGGCTCAAAACGCACGAATTATGCGCTGATAATTAATTAAATTGCCTAACATGAGGCTAAATATAGAGTGTCTGGTGAGGATATACCTCAACAGAAAAATAAATATGTCTCAAAAAATATTCACATCGGGGAGGTGTCACCAACACACATCACGTTAGCATGTAAACACAATATACGTACGCAAGTTACCATAATCATCATTAAACAGCATACTCTAATATTGTCTTTAAAAATGGATGTACAAATCTGATAGGAAAATTTAAATAGTACATTCTTTGACATGTAATGACATAAGTACATAGTAAAGTTAAACTACATGACGATCCAGGACATATGCTCTGGTATTCCGAGGGTAAGTACACAATCTAGAACTCGTCATGCTTGATACTAGTAAGGTAAGTCCTCAGCTCAACAATGACATTCTGAGAAAGTACAAGCAATATAATGCTAATTAATAACTAATATGCTTCATAAGGTACAATACATTATTAATAATTGTGGCTGTTTAGTAAACTAACGGCCCTTATATTAACTACTCAGTCCTCCTCTATCATCTTAAAAAACGAACAGAAGAAGATGACAACAAAGCACGATAGTGTGTACATATAAAGTAAGTACAGATGTGCTAATCTATTGTAGAAATATAGGTGTGTTATGACTCTGTAATATATGGAAATATAGGACAGAAGTATTAGTTGGAGTCATGTGGGCATCTAGACAAAATGTCAGCCATCACATTATCCGCACCACGGATAGCTCGTACCGTGAAGTGAAAAGGTTGAAGAGCTATAGCATATCGAGTGGATCTCGAACTCTTCAAATTCTTAGTCTGAATAGCTGTAAGAGCTTTCTGATCAGTCTCTAGAATGAAATGTGCGCCCAGGAGGAATCTTTGTAGCTTTTAAAATTGACCAAACCATCGCTAACAACTCACGGTCTAAAACCGAGTAGTTCCTCTCTGCCGCATTTAGTTTTCTAGAAATGTACATAACAGGATGCAGAGTATTTGCATATTCTTGCATCAGTGCTGCTCCAATCCCAGTGGATGAAGCATCACTCCGAAGAACAAAAGTCCTATCAAGAGTAGGTAATCTTAAGATGGGAGGAGAAGAAAATATATTCTTGATTTGGTCTAGTGAAGATTGGCATTCTTCAGACCAACGGACCAGATTAGGCGAACCTT
The DNA here is from genome assembly GCA_024509875.1 of Oreohelix idahoensis. Taxonomy (NCBI): domain Eukaryota; kingdom Metazoa; phylum Mollusca; class Gastropoda; order Stylommatophora; family Oreohelicidae; genus Oreohelix; species Oreohelix idahoensis. Next base: position 10,019 of record JAMPIV010011201.1, read on the forward strand.
TCTTCAACAATGTTGAGAGAGGTGCCATGATCGAAGATAAATTTGGAATAAATCTCCCATAAAATTGAATTAAACCTAAGAGACTCCTAACTTGTTTCTTCGTTTTAGGAACAGAGATGTTCAGTATTTTGGAAGTATTGTGGTCTTCTGTCTTCAAGAGACCATGACCAACACGATGACCCAGGAAAGAGATTTCACCAAAACCAACAAAAGCTTTAGAAGGTTTCGCTGTCAAATTATTCTCACGTAGAGTGGACAGTAAGTCATATAACCCTAAATAGTGATCTTCCCAGGTATCACTGAAGAGACAGATGTCATCTAAGTATGCGATGACATCCGAACGATGTGACAGAATTCGACGCATCATGCGAACGAAAGTGGCAGGGGCGTTCATGAGACCAAAAGGCATAACATTCCATTGAAATAGACCCCTAGGTGTAGAAAAAGCAGTAAGAGGTTTGGCATGCTCTGCTAAAGGCACTTGCCAATAACCTTTAGACAAGTCAAGTTTAGTGAAGAATCTAGAATTAGAAAGTCTAATCAGTAGATCTTCTAACAAAGGCATCGGTTCAGCATCGAACTTTGTGACCTGATTCAATTTGCGATAATCAACACAAATTCGTATGTTCTTATCCTTCTTCCGGACAATAACCATGGAAGAAGAATATGGTGAAGTCGATGGTTCAATTATATTTAATTGAATCATTTCATCCAATTCCTTTTCCACTTGCGACTGAAAGTGTATAGGAATAGGATAAGGCCTAACCCTAATTGGATTATTGTCGGTAAGAATTATGTCATGTTCTATGACATCTGTGTGTCCAGGAATGTCAGTGAGAACATCCTGAAATGTTTGTAACATCGACGAGACTTGTCGATGTTCGTCACCAGAAAGATTAGGAGAAACAGAAACGTTTTTCCAAGATTCCGTAGAATGTAATGGAACCACTGGAAGGGGAAGATTAACATCAGAGAAGGTAGATTCCTCATCCTGTATGACAGACAGGGATGAATAATGACCGTGAGGTGCAGGAGCATCATCCGTTGCCTGGAAAATAGGCAGCAAATAGTCCGGACGTTCGTGAAATTCCGAAAGCATGTTTATGTGGAAAGTTTTATGCTTTCCATCAATATCGACCACATAGTCAACATTGGAAATCCGAGAGACTATTGCATACGGACCTTTCCATGCAATAAGAAGTCTATTTTCCCTACTGGGGAGTAGGACGAATGCTTTGTCACCTGGACAAAGTTGTCGTAGACATCTATTCTTGTTAGCAAACTGTCTTGCCTTCTCTTTAGCAATTTCTGATGAAGCAGTTGCTAGCTTACATGCCTCAATGATCTTTTGTCTAAGAGCAATGACATACTCATATGAGGATTGAGTTTCATCGCTAATATCATCGGCAGTGATGAGATCGTGTAATAAAGACATAGGGCCGCGTGGACGCGCGCCAAAGACAAGTTCGAAGGGAGAAAATCCTGTGTGTTCATTAGGGACTTCTCTATAGGCAAAGAGAGCCGCGGGTAAAACCCTGTCCCAATCTTGAGGATGATCTTCAGTTATCTTACCAAGCAAAGTCTTGAGCGTTCTATTCAGACGCTCAACTAACCCATTAGACATAGGATGGTAGATACTACTGAGAGATCGTTCAATATGTAAGGTAGACATTACCTGTGACATAGTGTCAGATATGAGTTGAGTGCCATGGTCTGACAATATTTCTCTGGGGAACCCCAAGCGAGAAAATATCAACCAAAGAGCATCTGCGATATCTGTAGTAGATATGCTCTTAAGAGGAATAGCCTCTGGCCAACGTGTGCACATATCGACACATGTAAGGATAAACTGATGTCCTCTGGCCGACTTGACCTTAAAAGGGCCAATAATATCTATGGCCATTTTCTGAAACGGCCGAATAGGAATGTCAGCAGCCTGGATAGGCGCAGCATGTCGTGGTCCTCTAGATTTGACCTCCTGACATACCTTGCATGATCGGCAGTAAATACGAATGTCCTTATTGACAAAAGGCCAAAAGAAAGCCGCAAGGACTCTCGACTTCGTACGGGAAAAACCCATATGTCCAGCACATTGCGAGTCATGAGCATGTTGTAATATTTGCACTCTCATGCTCTTGGGAACAAGAATTTGCGAATGTGCCGACGTAGTCGAATCTTGTACCATACGTACAAGTACGCCGTTTCTCATTGCAATCCAAGATTTTCTATTTGTATCCTGATTCGGATCACCTTTCTTCGCAAGAACGAAGAATTTTTTTAAAGAAGGATCTTCTTCTTGCAATTTTATGAAAGAGTCACGAGTGATTACTAAGTGACTATCTTGGCTATCAACTTCATTATCACTATTCAGTGAAGTTTCGGGTGTTTGTAGAGCTTGTGCTCTTGTAACTACTGCATTTGTAGCTTGCATGTTATTATCTTCCCAAGCAGCAATCTGCTGTGGGTACACTCCCTAACTCCGTGAATACGACCAATAATAAGGTCCGCAATAGGATTAGGTAAGAGACAAGCATGCACATCTCCAGTAAAGAAAGGAGTGACAATGCGAATTACAGCAGTAGGATATTTTTCTAGAGTGCCGCCAAATGTGACACATTTAATAACCCTTCCTGTAGCACAAGATGGATCTACAAGCGATTGTCTAACACCAATAGTGGTGCATCCGGAATCGAAAAGTAGTGAGACCGGAGTATCATTAACAAGACCCTTATGTAGAATTAAAGAACCCCTCCCGTCATGCGCAACAGCAGCAGGAAGAGCGGGAAGTGGGTGACCACAACTCAAAGTAGTTATGGTACCCGGTTCGAATAAAGTACTGCATTGGGGGCATTTGTTTGCTCTCTCAAAGTCAAAAGCAGAACCAGTGACAGCGTCAAAGTTTTTACTATCAACAACATGATTACAGGCTCCCTCAGTTTCCTGTTGTACAGCATTAGCCTGCTGATATCTCTTTTTTTTTGTGTTGAGATCTACCCCGACTATTATTACCTCTGAAGTTATCAGAGTTATTATTATCTCTGCAGTTATTATTGTCTCTATTGTAATTGTTATCCTGGTTCGAATTCCAGTTTCCACGATTACTATCATGTTCACATTGATGCGAACATCTATTTGTTTGGTTCTGAGGTCTTCGGCAGGAATAACCTCTATTACCATATCCTCTTTTGAAATGCTTATAATTATTAGGGTGATAGTAACGAGTACTATCAGGTTGTCTCCAATTCTTCGAAGAAGAATCACCATGAAATTGATTTCCATGATTTTGACAGAAATTACCGCTACTCTTTCTATCAAAATTTTGTTGGAATCTACGAGCAAAGTTTTGGCCATACGGAGCTGCCGAAGCAACTGGTAAACCTTCTTTCACCTTAGAGTTACCCATGGTTATGTGTGGGTGCGCAGTTACGTATTGGCAACAGAAATCTTCCATTTCTTTTATTGTTTTAGGTTTACGTTCATGAAGGAAAGCAAGGAAAGACTCATTGACAGACGACATGACTTTGTCTCTAAGTATTAAGTCCATAAGTCCTTCATAAGTTTTTTTCCGTCTTAGATAGTTCAACCCATCGTGAGAAAGTAATGCGTATTCTTGCAATAAACTCGGAGAATTCAACTCCATTTTCAGGTAACATGTTTTTAAATTGTAGACGATAGCCGTCTTCGTTAAGCTGATATTTCTTTAACAAAGCGGCCCTGACAACCTCATAATTGTTCTTGTCAGGTTCATCCACCATATTTAATATACTTAGAGCTTTACCTGTCAGTATCCCTGATAACTGATAAACATATTTTGCTTTGTCTATGTTATGAGCTGTACATGCTTGTTCAAATCTGTCCAGATAGAACATTATGTCATCACTGGAAGGACTAAATGTTGGTAACTTAATCTTAAAAGTATCATTATTAGCCTTACCAGAAGATGAACCCTTGTTTGAATCATTACCATTACTCATGCTCGTCAATTTCAATTTTTCCAACTCTAAAGCTAAGACCTTTTCTTCATGTTCCATTTTTGCTTTCTCTTTCCTCTCATCAGACTCTCTCTGTAATCTTCTTTCCTCAGCCTGAGCCTCTTTTTGAAGTCTTTCATTTTCAGCTTCTTTTTCAAGTCTTTTATTTTCAGCCTCTTTTTCAAGTCTTTTATTTTCAGCCTCTTTTTTCAAGTCTTTTATTCTCAGCCTCTTTTTGAAGTCTTTCAGCTTCTAGCTGTAGCTGGAGTTTTCTCTCCTCAGCTTCTGATTCCCTTTTTTGTTTTTTCCATTTCCATTTGGAATCTTTTTTTCATCCACCTGCATCTGCAGTTTCTTTTGTTCAGCTTCCATTGCTTTATCATATCGAGCAGTTGCAAATTCTTCTAACTTATCACCAGTCTTCCCAAGCAATTTACCCTGCTCAATAAAGTGCTCAAATGTAGACATGTTGTCTAACATATGAGTCCAAAACCTGAAATAATTAACTAATTTATTTCAAACCTAAGTGTAACAAGTCTTAATTAAGCACTTGTATATTCACATCACATTATATTATCCCAGTCTCTGTGGGAAACAAGTCTCCAATCAAAGAACTTGTATATGAAATATCAGCACTCAATTCTTGATCATAAGTGCACTTCTCATTCAATAGTGCACGACACCATTCATCATTTATTTATCATCAGTGTAGTAGTAACAGTGCATTAGCATAGCCCATTAACTAATTACTATAACTGTAAACAATGACTATGTAAACACATGCAGAATGTAAACATTGAAAATGTAAACAATGCAAACAATGTAAACAATAACAATGTAAACAATAACAAAGATCAGCAACAATACAAAAACGTTCGCAGAAATCAACTAAAAATAAAGCAGAAATTAATGAAATATCACAAAAAATGTGACGATATCTGCGCTATAATTAAACAAAATACATGACACCACAGTGTATAAACAAAAATGTTGTATGAAACTAAATTATAGACAAGAGTAGGCTAACAAATACAAACAAATCAAAACAAAACTAAAGAATGCGAAATAATAACGAAAACAATATTAAAACATGTCATCACAGCTAACATAAATAGCAACAGAAGTCGCTTAGCAAATTCCAGTATCGGAAATTTGCAAACCCTACAGAAAACGCTCACAATAGACGACCTCTATGACGTGGCATAATCTAACGGAGACACCACCCAACCGAGAACCCGCTGAAATATAAACATATAAATATACAAATAACATATAGACATATAACATATAGAATGAGATGATACACAGAAGACTCAGCAGAAGTATAAGGGCACAGTTTACATACAAACAGGCCACTTAACTTATAGGCTTCCAATCGTAGAACAGCAGAAAAAAACGGATGTCAATCAACGTCCTAAAGAGCGAAGCTCCAACGATGATGGCACATCTGAACTGCTTCCACTGCTAACACGATGGTACAAGAGCTTCTGAAATACTGTGTGTTGAGTTGTTTCGGCACTTGACCTTCTAATCCAAAAGTAAGTTGATGGAAATCGGTACTTGGCCTTCTTCAGAAAACAACCCGTTTCAACCGGCACTTGACCTTCACAAAAACGACAGCACTGGAACCTTGACAGCAGCAACTTGCTTGACTTGCGTAAAAGATAACAGCAGTCCGAGTTATCCGGCAACATGTAACAACGCCGGGTACTGTCAAATTCTTGTTTCCGTCAAAAAGTTGAAATTTTGACTTTTACCGGGCAACGCCGAGTACTTTGAAAATTTTGAAGATGTTGACTGTATTGAAGAATGTTAATTTCTTGAAGGATGCTGATGAATTCTTGTTGAAAATGAAGTGGGTAAGGGACCCCGTGTTTGCTGGTACCAGAATCAAACCAGCTTATGGCCACCAAATGATGCGTGATGCCATATGATGATGGATGGTATCCGCATGTCTGGTTTTGTGTAGTGTGCAGATGTGTTCAGTCAAACAATGTTCATACAAAAAATAACAGGGCAATCCACATAGGACGTCAGTAAACTCACGACGTATAAAGTCAATGATTCTTGTAACAGCCGTTGACGTTTTTCTTCATTATTTATTGTGGACGCCACAGTGACAAAATGGTTACGCGAATATGTAGGCACATCAAACAGTCATTATCACAGCAACATTCAATACAGCAATAGACGGTAGACAGCATTACAATGATGAGTCAGATGCATGTTATATTTCATAGTGCTGTAAATGTAGTCAGGTGAAAAACTCCATCCTTTTCTATAACAGCCAGGAGATAACCAGATGTATGAGATCAGTTCACTCTCCTTAGTCTGACTTCAGCAAGACAGACACGTCTGCCGAAGTATAAATAATGTCCTCAAAAATATCCTCTAGATAATAAAGGTTTTCCAAACCTAGTTCATTTAACAAAGTAGCAAGTAATGGTCCTTGGGACATGCATCAACCGATGCAGTACAATACAGCGACATGTGAGCTGGGAAAACATCTCGTGACGACGACTTTCGAAGACAGGCTATGAATCGAAATCGCTCACGACCCAAAATCGATAGAGTTAATGAAAAGTCAATTTACCTTGCCTTCAGGAAATACACAGAAATATCACGCCTCCCGACATGTGGGAAACACTAGAGGTATTATCTCGAATAAACGAAATATCCATTAAGAGGACTACACATCCCTGACAGAACAAAAAATAGCGGAGATCCCCTCTTCAACGAGGCATCTCTTTCGCCATTCAAATCGCTCACTCCACTAGTGGTGGGCGGAAACCGATCGACCAAAAAACAAGACCAGTCATGCGCAGTCCAGCGCAAAAAGACCACAGCTCAAAACTTAACTGCATTCAATACCAACGCGGGAAGACAAATGCTTACCGAGAAAAGTGACTATAAATTTCAAGCAGTTGTTGCCCTTGCGTTATAAAATAGATATTGTAATAAAACGATGTTGCGAGAATTTATCACGCAACAATAATTGATAATTTCTAGCAGAATGCTACACAGCTAATGATCCTTGTATGAAAAAAAAACAACCTACCAGACACTGCATGGGATGTAAGCCATGAAATATTGAAATTGTCCTATACAAGTAGTGTTACACCGACAGTGTAATATTCAATGACAGCTTCGCAAACTGCCTCAAAACCCAACTTCGACAGAACAGTCAAAGAACAAAACCAGATTTGAGAGATATCGTTACTGGAGCTATGAAATAAACACCAATACATGAAACTAGCAAAGTGACAAAACTACAGTCCACGATTGGCAGAAAAGACTACAGAGTACAACAACAAGTAGAACAATTTAAACGACTCACAAACCGCCAAGTAAAACGACAGACTGAAATCATATTGGGGGGGAATCTCCCAAAAAGCTGTTTTGCACAAACATATAAAGAACTCGTTCCATTATGCTAGACTTAGACAAAGATAGATCCCCTAACGACAAGCAGCACATTGTAGCGTGATGAAACAATGCCTTACCATTCATTGTATGAGGAAAAATATCGTCCAATCAAATCAACGCACTCTCTTGTGTGTGTGTGTCGTGAACGATTTGCAAATGGCGTATATTCAAAAGGAATTTTGTGTTAATAAAATTTACGTGAATTGCAAACGAAGGAAAGAAATGGAAAATTTTGCATTTTATGAAGAAGACCATACAGTTATATTCAAAAAGAATAGTTGCTATGTGTCTTAATTTCAGAAACATTCGAGGTAAAGCAGGCCAGCTGGTTGAAAGCTATTGTGAAAATGGTTTTCGAAAAATTACTACAATTCGCAGACAAAACTAATTAAAGAAAACCAGAGATGCAAAGGAAGCTAAGGATCGTTCCAGTAAAAGGATATATAGATGAAGGTAGTATATTCCAGGGTTGAGAAGAACGAACATGTTTTCTGGACCAAACTAACACAGCTCGCTCGAGTCTGCACACCAAACGAAAAAATAAACAGTCTAAGAAACTGTGACGATGTATTGCCCCCCGATACGCCCGCGCTCTCTCTCTACAAAAAGGCCAGCAGCGGATTTTTCAAACTTTACACACACACTCAAGCAGAAGACAGATAAACTGAAGGAAGGAGACGCTTGCCAAGGCTGAAACCTTTTACCATCTGTATTCCGTGCAGCTCTACCTCACCAAACTAAGTCTGTTCTGTACTTTGCATCTATTCTAGTGGGTATGTAAATTTATGAATAAATAATTTGTTTTATTGCAGATTTTTATGTTAGAATGGACATATATCAGGATCAGACCAGAGGACTGAACTGAAATTAAGTTGTGGTGGTATAAAGGAATTCGATGCGTACCAACGTTTATTATGAATGTCATTAGGAGTGGTCAATTAAAAGTTATTATACTGGAATAATGGACTTGGCACTCCAGAATGTGAAAGGCGACGGTAGCATCATGATTTTGTATAAAATGTATTAGATTTTATTCATGTATTAATTAGAATGTTTATGCAGATAGACACCTGTCTTGTCTCGCTATCCTGAACAGAACTGATCCATGTATCATTCATATACATGCACACATTCTGAACACTCTCATTCATGGACACGTAGGCTTGTGGAACCTATGACCAAAGGCTAGCCACTTGTCACATAATGTCTCCAGGTTCATTCGTGTCCTACTACAGCAAGAGGTCTAGAATCTTAGATCAATAGTGCCTTCCTGGACCAACACAGGAGCATCATATATTGCCATCTATATTCGAGTACTCTGCCCCATCTGTGTTTGGTGGCCTAGTACAAGACATGCAACTAATACTGCTATGTAGTATTACTAAAGGACAATCACAGAACTTAAATGATAAGTAATCAATGTAAAAAAATTCAAGCAGCCATTGTGAGTGGTCACAGCAAAGTAACTTTTGTGTCATGATGAACAAACTATTCTAAGGAATTAGACAAGAACGAACGAACGAACGAACGAACTTTATTTTCAAAGGGTTAAGAATTGGGCACGCAGGCCCGTCTGACATTCTGCCCTTCCTCTCTCTCTCATCATGTATACTAATACCCTTTCATCCTCACATTTACTTTAAGCATTATTAAGGCATTTATCATTATAAAAGTAATATTACATTTGCAATAATCATCATAATTAAAGTGTTTTTAAAATAAAATAACTAAAAAAAAAAAAAAAAAAAAAAAAAAAAAAAAAAAAAATTAATAGTAATAATGAATTTGAAAAATAAATAAATAAATAAAAATTAATAAATTTAAAAAAAAAAAAAAAAAATCGAATTCTTCGTACTGTAAATTAGTTATTTGAGACATATTCAGAGGTATGTTATGAGAACTTGTAAAATGTTCATACGGTGTTCAACTGAATGACTCATGGACTTTTTTTTTTTTTTTTTAGGTTCATCAAGATGAGGTGGGTAGACAGTTACTTTCCATTTTCCTTTCCATTTCCTTTGCGTCCCAAACTCAAGACCAGAATCAGACTAGGTAGATAGTTAGATAGACATATACGAAAGCAATTAATTTGCCAAGGGTTGAAAATCGGACACAGTCCCCTCTTGCATTCTTCCATCCTCTTGCTCATCTTTTATTACTGTTACTCAACATTCTCCAGCGTACTGAAAGTATTAATTTAAGGACAGTGCAACATTACAAGGAAGTATAACAGCATACATTAACAGTACCTGATCATAAAATTAAGAATATAAGTTATTAAGAATATAATATTAAGAATAAGTATATTGTAATGAAAACTAGATCATCAGAGCCTCCATACAGTATATTAGATAAAAGTACAACACAATCAGTTAGGGTGATAAGATACGAGTAGTATAAAGGAAAATTTAGATGAACTTTCTGTTCTATTTGCAAGATTCCATGAAAAAAACTTTTGTTTAGTTAATGATTGAAACTCAACTATTGAATAATTTTGTAATTAAACTTTTATTCATTCAATTTTCATAATTTTCATCATTCATAATTTGCACAAGAAGAAAACAAAAGATAGATGTTTATAATAAGTGATTCAGTAATTGTATTTCTCTGACTTGTCAATTTTATATTGTTGCATTTTGAATTGTACTGAATTGTTTATTATCATAGGTTAGTTACCAGCAAAGGTGGCATCTTAGGCTCTAACTCTAATCTGATTACTATCTAAAGTAGAGACCTTCACAGCCGTTACTACCCTGTGATACCAGTGCTCTTCTGTGACACTGGGCTAAATTATTTACAGACAGAATTCTTTCTCTGTTCTATCAGTAACTACTACTGACAACTATACTCATAAAAACCTTGCGCTACACACATCCCCACTTTGGGGGAGAATACGATTCCCAGAACCTATTGACAACATGAAAGAAAAGATGACAAGTCATACGGATGCAGAAAGGAAGCATACAGCTAAGTAGTTCATTAAAAAGTCATGATCAACTACAGAATGCATTTTTACATATATAGACGGATCGGCAATAACAGCTATACGAAAATAGAGGAGGCATATACACTACAGTAAAGAATAGACATGAAATCAATATTTCAGTAGCCACTGAAAAATGTACACACTACCGTATTTCAGAGCTCAGGTTGAAGCAATAAAACCAATAACAATAAGCCAAGATAGTGTTCTCACAGAATCCATATTAGTCAAACATGTCCTTTAGTGCTTTATTTATTAAATAAATGGTTTAGGAAGACTTTAAGAAGCACTATCAGAAACCAGCAATAAATTCAAGAAAGTTAAACTGCAATGGATTCCTGCCCTCTGTAAGATATACGGAAATAAGAAGACATTCATAATTGTCATTCAAGGAGGAAGGAAAATTCGCCTACGCCAGTCGGTTGGCACTTGAAGCAGTGCCGGATTAAGGCTGTCCATGGCCTTAATCACTGACAGTAATATGGTGATCCTTTTCCTATAAAATATGAACCTTAAATTATAATTATAATAATAATAGCCCCTTCAGTCATAACTGACTATGGGAATGCGCCCCTGAGGTGACAACCCCCTCAGCTGCTTATTTTCCTGGTGCTCCTTTCGACGTTTTCTCCTCTCCTCTGCTTGTTGTGTGAGCTTCTTTTCGCCCACTGAGGTGGCGCCGTAAATAGCATCGCAACTTAGTGCGATCGGCAGCTTCATCCTCCCATGTTGCTGGATCCATGTCCAGTGCCCTCATATCTCTCTTGCAGACATCTTTGAACCTCAGCTGTGGTCGCCCAACTGTTCTCTTGCCATCTGCTAATTGTATCTGCTAGAAGATATCCTTCGGGATGCGACCATCTTCCATGCGGCGGACATGGCCAAGCCAGCGTAGTCTGCGCTGTCTAAGCAGTGTATACATTCTTTGAAGGCCAAAAAAGGCATTAAAAATAATTAATTAATAGATTAAACAAAATAAAGACAAAATATGTTTATATTATCTGAATTCAAATAACAATCATATTAAACGTTTTATTTAAAATTAAATGTTATATTTCAAATATCTTCTTTTTTTTTATTTTCTGAATGCGAAATCCAGGATTAGGTCCAAGAATTTAACAAACAGTATGGTGTTCTCTCTGGCAAACCTCTACACCTCAGGGTAGAAGATGAATGACTAAGTAAGTCAGAATTTAACAAACAGTAACTAACACATTTGTCTATTTAGTACACTTCCAATATTTTAAATTCCTCACTCGGCACTGTTGTCCAGCAATTACAGACACTCGCCCGCCCCCCCCCTCCCCCCATTTTTTTTTTCTCAGGACAGGACAATGAAGAACCTAACAGCTAAAAAGATGTGAGAATATCAGTGTTGTTATTATTAACAATCATAGTACTCGAACAAGCAGATCAAAGTCGTTACATAAAATTCAATCAATTTATCATCAACAATTAATTTGAATGTTTCTCTTTTCTTTGGTACTCCTTGTAGCCTGATGCTATAAGCACGTACTTAGCGTGCTTAATGGATGGCCTGGCCTGAATAAATATAGGAACAAACGAAGAAATGTGAACAACTATTGTAGTCAACATTACAGATACTCTTTTTTGTTTGGGTCAACAATAGCGACTTTTGTTGTTGTTGGATACCCTGAATATTCAAGAGTGTGTCAAGGTCTTTACTGCCATCTAAAAATGCATTGTTCGTATCTGTACTTATGCATAAATGTCAACGTCACGTGTTTGCCATTCACATAGCTGCGGGTTGCAAGGTTAAATATTGGAGCTATTGTCTACTGTTGTACCATGTTGTTGCTAAAATCAGATCGTTCCCGTGTGGGCGGTGTGAAACATGTCACCTGGTGCCAACTGTTCATAAAGTTATATTACAGCGTTATGTACAGCTATAACAAGGAGCGCTAGTAAAATTTAAAAACAAGAAGGATATAAATACAAACGAAACAAAAAATAATGTATGATAAGCCAAAGGACCGGTAAGTATACTAATAAGCCAAGGCACAGATAACAACAGTATTATTTAAACTGACTGGTAACCATTCTCGTTAGTCAGTAGACTAAAAACACTGATGATAAGTGAGTTCACTGACTTATTATTCTAAAAGCTAACTGACTGATAATTATTTCTGGAAAATGTGACCGATATTTGAATGAAGAGAGATGATGAGATTAGAAAAAAAATGATGAGATGAAGGGTACGAGTATAATTATTTGCTTAGACATTAAAAAGCGCTACCAGGGATAACGCTCACCTCTTATGGCAAAGTTACCGAGTTCAATACCAGGTAGCGTCACGTTCCAGTCTACCCAGCTGTAAATGGGTTCCTGTAGCGTGAGATCCTTAATTTTCCGTAGTGGTCCACAAATTGTGGCCAGAGATTTAGAGTAAAGGGGAGTTTGAAAAGTAGAGAACCTTTACTAAATCATTACTCTTGTCAGTACAATAAATAGTTTGATAGTATTCCTATCTAGGAAGCACTGAAGAATGAAGGATTTACTCTTGTCAGTACAATGGATAGTTTGATAGTATTCCTATCTAGGAAGCCCTGAAGGATGAAGGATTTACTCTTGTCAGTACAATAGATAGTTTGATAGTATTCCTATCTAGGAAGCCCTGAAGGATGAAGGATTTACTCTTGTCAGTACAATAAATAGTTTGATAGTATTCCTATCTAGGAAGCCCTGAAGGATGAAGGATTTACTCTTGTCAGTACAATAGATAGTTTGATAGTATTCCTATCTAGGAAGCCCTGAAGGATGAAGGATTTACTCTTGTCAGTACAATAAATAGTTTGATAGTATTCCTATCTAGGAAGCACTGAAGGATGAAGGATTTACTCTTGTCAGTACAATAAATAGTTTGATAGTATTCCTATCTAGGAAGCCCTGAAGGATGAAGGATTTACTCTTTAAAAAAAACTGAGATATACTCCGCTTCTGCAAGGCTTTTATCCCCGCTGCACTTCTTCTGTTGTATTATATGTCAATAGTGACAACAGGCTCGTAGACAATTGCCCCCACCTGAAGAATAAATAAATAAATATATATATATATATATATATATATATATATATATTATAGTATAATATATATATATATATATATATATATAATATATATATATATATATATATATATATATATATATATATATATATATATATATATATATATATATATATATATATATATATATATATGGGTGTGTGTGTGTGTTACGGGTAAAATTTAATCAAAAGGACATAGTTAAATAGGGTGGAATCAGAATATTGATAGATAAAACACTCATTCATTTTGAAAGTAAGTTTGACATATCATAAATATTTGCATCCTTATATCACCAGCAACATTATCATTCGCTCCCTGTGGAATATAAAGCCATCACTGCTGTTGGTCCCTTTTCAGGAAGCCAACACGAAGCAGTTACCAGCTGTTACAGAGGTGGTTTATATAACAATTTGCTTTACATGATGAGCTTGCCAACCTTAAGCACATCCTTGCATACATACACGTTTAATAATCAAATTTTACTCACCCCTTAGTCATGGCTATGATTACAAATTGTCTTTTCCACATTATATTTCTAGGCTCTGAATTAGTTTAAAACTATTCTTCCACAGTTCTAGGCTAGTCATAATTTATTTCATTTACATAATCATAGCACTAAGATGCAGAAGAAGAATCGGATATCACAGCGATTATACTATTTAGATCTTTATAACGCTTTGATAAGAATACTTCTTAAACTGACACTTTTGATCTCCGAGATTATTTTTATTTGTCAGAAAAACTTTAGGGCAATACTGACGTGGATTTGAGAGCGTAAGGTTTATAACCGTTTTTCACCATTCTTTAATTCTAGACTGTTTGTTATGTCGGAGTAAAGGTGAGTGGGATTGACTTATTAATCTTCCAATCTGTCAGAATTGGTGAGATTGTTTACCAAAGATATATATGTGTGACCTCTAAGTCGATTGTGCAATTAGTGTTCCTGTCAAATATTAGTGTTTATTTGTCGTCCCCATTATAACGGAATAAAGTAGGAAACTTGCTAGCAAGCATGACTACAGCGGCAAAAAGTTTTAAGATAGATACGCTAGATCATCATACGAGAAATTTTGCTCACCCCCAGTGATCGAATAATCTCTGTCTTGAAATAGGAGGCTTTAATGAACAAAGATTTTTGACAGAAACATTTGTTTTTTCCCTTTTCTCAGACTAATTGAGTGCAGGCGTCAGTATCACCTAATCTGGAACTAGAATTTGGCAGCATTTTCTCCCGGTATTTTATTAAAGTATTATTAATCCCCAAGACTGACCTTGACTGCTTTAAAAATGGCCACATTGATCCAGTCATGGCAAGATACATGCATTCAACATGAGCCAGGGAGTGTCTGTAAAATTTTGCCCCGTGGTTAATGATAATAAAGATATGCGGTGGGTCATAAAGACATAAACCCCACCTTTTTCTCCTATCAAGGCTTATTTCTCCGGGTTAGATAACAAAAAATAAAAAAAACACACACACACAAAAACCGACAAAAAAGAGAAAAATGGAAAAGAATGACAGTTATATGAAGGAAAAGTGAAGCGTAGAAACAGACAGAAAGAGAAAAACGAATGATCGAATGTCATTTCGTGACATTACAAGACTCTGATCTTAAGTTAGGGATAGCAAAGGCAGTAATGAAGGGAAATGCGGCGCCCCCCCCCCCAACCTTATAAAGCTTGACCTAGTATTGTGAAGTCTAACATTACACTCTCCTACGGCAGTATCTGCTATGTGACTACATTTTTACCACCAGGGATGACTCCGCTAGTTGACTGAATATCTGACTAATTAAGTGATGTGAAAAATAGTCCCTTTTCATAAATTTCCGAAAAAGCAAGGTAACACATGCCAGAATTGAATATGGCATAATATCTTTTGGCCCCCAGAACATGTACTGATATCAAATGAACTGATTCGCGGCGAAAGGTTTGCGCAGCCACGGTAAGAATTAAAATATTACGTTAGAGTACCAGTATAAAGGTATTTATGTAATAGTACAATTACAGTTGCCCCCGTGTATTTCCCGAGGGGCTCTGATGAGACGACGAAAGAATAGGACCACTGTACCCTAAAGCATGTCGTACAAGGCGACTAATATGAGGCTGTGCAAGGAGGTGTCAACCTCATAATGTAAACTTTACTGCCTCAGAAAATCATTACTGAAAGAGCACGTGACTGCTTGGTGCAGGCGTCCTTGCAAAGGGGTTAGCTCCGATGGTGGCGCCATGCTTCGTAAGTAGGGCAAGAAACATGACGATGATGATGAAGCTGCTATTTGGTGTGTTATAAACTGCAATGATCATTTGATGTCGTTGTCCGCACCGAATAGCACTTCCACTAGTTGCGTGTTAGTATAACGTCATTTTGAGAAGTTATGACGTGAGCATGCATTTAGGGAACAGAGCAGATTCTGTGAGCCACCTTGATGGTGAGCGGTTGTGTGTGTCCGTCAGTGTTTATCCAAAATGTTCAGGCCAAGGTGCCATAATACTATTATTCAGAAGTGTTAAAGGCCACAGTGCCTATGTTCAGTAAAGTGTTTAGGCCAAGGTGCCTTATTATTTGAAGTGTTAAAGGCCACAGTGTCTATATTCATTATGCTAGCACACTACGATAGAAGGGGCAGTATCTGCAGTGAGAGTAGAGTATAAGGATGCAAAGTAAGGCTTGATATGCCAATCAATGTGTGTACACTGAGATCACTAACATCCAGCTGGGAACATTTATTTAATCGTAAACTATATTGAAAACTGTAAATGGCCGTATGCTTCATGACTAGAGGGTGGCCATAATTCAAACATGGTAACGCAAATGTAGAATCTATTTGAAGCCTTGACAGAATGTGTGAAACGGACTATGTCTTGAACGGTGTTGGTACACAATGTAAACTATCAATAAAGCAATCGGGTCGATCAACAGTTGAATCGTTGAATCTATATACCATATATCATCTTATATTGAGATGTTGGATTATGTTTGTACATTAACTCAAAGGACTATGACCTGTCTACATAGCTACAATAAAACGTGCTCAAAGGTATTTTAAAAGAGAGCTAAGAACCACAGGACAAAGAGCAGAAACTTATAAACCCACAATAAATGGGGTCATAAAGAGACAATCATACTCTATATCAAAAACGGAGAAATAGCGAAAACATATCTCTTAACAATGATGATGAAATGATGAATATGGTTTATGGTTAAAAATAAAGATAGGTACTCAGTTGTCTTCCAGTTCAAGCATGGATCATAGCTCATGTTATTAATACAAAAACATTAATATAAACAGCACTGGAGGTGACATACTGTAAGACAACGAGTCTTGATGGTGATTACGCCCTAGTTATAACCAACTGAAACTGAAAAGAAGATGTCAAAAATTCAGTTGCAGTCAATGACTTATCAACTGTCACCACTACTCAAATATCTAAATGTCAGAAACTACAATTGATAAATAGTATGTTCTTATCAACTCTTTGCTATCAATGTTAAATACGGTCCCTAAACCAGAACACTCGAGAGGAAAGCCACATCGTGCAAGATGATATGCTTAAGAAGAGCTATTAATATTACTAGGAGAGACAGAATGAGACATGATGACATCAGAAAAACTGTAGGAATTATATCCTGCATGAAATACAATAGAGAGACAGAATATAAAGCGGTTTGGCCATCTTACGACAGTGAAACCCAATCAGCTACCTCTGTGTCTACAAAAATAGATCTGGTTTTAAAACACGAGAATACGAAGAGGCAGGAATAATATTAGAGAACTCCAACATAAACGAGGGCTCTCACCAGCCAGTGCGACAGACTTAGCTCAAGAACGAAAACGTCAGCTACATACAAATCATCACATCAAAAGTGAACCGATTAAGTATATAAGTATAACCAACTGTTGGTTGACCAGAACATTCATTAATTCATCTCGTTTTTGTTTTTTTTGCTGCCTATGCAGCATGGAGCAACCCTTGCATCCGGCTCCCTTGCAAGAAGCCTGTATCAACGCACATGCTCCAGCAAGTGTTATTTCTGTATCAACGTGCTTTACATTATGAGGTTACTACATGCTTGTGGAAACAGTGTCACGGATTGCCTCCCCTGCTTTGCAGTAGTGGTCCAACAGTGACCAAAACTCAAGAGTATCTAATATTGGCTTCCAAGGTATCTACCTGCGCGCAAGATTATTCTTGGCAGAGATGTAGATAGAAGATTAATGCCACTTCTACCTTAAGGGAGCCTTCACAAGACATTCCCAGAAGTCAAGAACAAAAGCTGCTTAGGGCTGAGCAATTTGTTAACTTATTATCTGGTCCGTCGCTTTTTGTGAAGGGTTTAAGCAATGGTTTAGCCCGTTCAAGCCCCCAGTTGGTGTAATCCAACGAAATCCCTCTTATAAGGTATAGCTCTGTTTAGTGTAAATATATATCTAAATATTTATATTTATATTAACTATTCTGGCTCATACGTTTGCTTTCATACATATAACTGAATCAACTATTATTGTTTAGTTTTAAAACAACAGGTAACAAATTTAATAGTGGAATAGTTTTTAGCAGGTTAAAATAAATATGGAAAGATTAGTGGAAATTTGATGGATATTGTGACAGACAACTTAGCCGTCCCTGAATTTGTTAGATGATGGTAAGAACCCTCTCATAACATCGGTACCCCTGAAGTGTTGGATGATATGGTACGACCCTTCGTAACGACCCCTTCGGATAGCATCAGTGCCCCCGAATATTGTGGTAACTTTTCGTCAAACGGGATTTTTTTTCACCTAGACTCATTAGCTATGCAACCTTTCCACGCAGATGGTCAACACGTTTGCTGATTAATATGTGGACAGTTTATCTACCGTTCATTCTGGTCATCGCATTGATTTAAGGAGAGGTTAAATCACGCCCACGGATATCTCTTGAGCAATCATATGCAGTTATTTTCATTAACTTGGCCAGTGGGGGGGGGGGGGGGCCGTTGCCAGCATCAAACGATAGTAGCGACCACGATCAAAGACACGGGGGATCTCAGGAAAGACTAGCGGCACGCTATCAAAAAGGCAGTAGTGGTCCCTGAAACGAGCGACGCAAGTTTCTTGCCGGTATTTTGCATCTCGGTGTTAACCACAGAACCGATCGCAGTGGGAGCGAACGGGAAAGCCGACGCGCACGCAGCGAGCGGAGATACAGAAGACCAGGGGCGGCATCTCTCTTTAGTCTGGCGGTCAGATCCCCGAAAGTCTCCTGAGATCTAAAAAGGTGTCAAATTCTAACATGTCCCACTCATCTTACATTCCATTTTAGATATATACAGACCATGAAGAAATGCATTTTATCACTCGTTGGCCAGACCTTGACAGAAGCACTAGTAATATTTAAAATCGTGTTAGATTTTCCCCTGGATTTTCATATATATATATTTGCAGTGAATTCAATTCTGTGCAAAACGGTAAAATATAATTGTGTAAAGTGATCAGTGGTCTAGTTCATTCATTCTATTTCACTGGATTTTGTGTTAATTTAAATCTATTAAATTAAACCATCTCAATAGTTCCAGTTGTAAATGTAATGATATATCTATTATATTATTTCAAAAGATAATAGATGCTTAAATGCCTAAATTAACTTTTAAAAGTCGCGAAGGAATTTATAACTAATTGAGTTAAGTTATATATATGGATGTGTGTTTTAACCATTTAAACTGGCGAAGTGTCTTCTTAAATATATAATTAAATACGCGAGTGTATATTATAGTCTTAACGGGAAATTCATCGCGCTTTAGAATGTTATTTGTATTTTCGGTATATTATATGTTTTTTTTCTTTCATACAGAGTGATCGTAACCTGCGATCCCAGCAATAAAGAAATCATCTTAAAAACTTCCAGACATATTAATGAAACATTTTAAATTTAATCTTGTGGCGGTCCGATGCGGCCTAGCTATCATAATTACATGAAAGAAAGCCTACCCAAGAATATTTAAAAAGAAACCATCAAATTAAATTACAATCTGTAAGATAAACTGGAAGATGAACAGTGCCAGTAACGATATTTTATTTACTGCCCTACTGTGAGAGAGTACATATTTACCTGAACTGTGACTGGGCCTAGTTTTTCCTCACTAGATTTAAAACCTACCGGTCAGTTGCTATCATCACGCCTTGAAGGAATTTTACCTCCAGCAGCGAAATTAAAGAGACCACTCCATCCTCACCCCTGTGTTGAATTGTGTCAGTGCCATCCCATAGACTCCTTTTTATATAATAAAACACAAGAATTCTTAGGCTTCAAGTCCGGCGATAAGCGGGAATATTTGCTATCAGCTAACCTCGCTACATCTGGGGCGGGACATCGAAGTACCAGACACTTTCATATGTCAAGAGTGTAATTGCTGTTTATATAATTCTATGGATTGTCTGATGCTGCAATCGGTAAGTGTGTGTGTGTATATCAGTGTGGATCCTCACGCGCGTGCATGAATGACAGGAGATTCATTTTTGCAAACCATTTGTTAACTTGCCTACCGGGTAATACATTTTCTGTATACCCTGCATTGTTCCTTTCTTCTTCTTCTTCTTCTTCCATCCTTAGCCACCAACCGACAAAGCAGTCGGTGGCCAGTACGCCTAGTGGCGTCTTAGGGCAACAACAAATTGATTTCTTTGCCGCTGTAACCCATCATGCCTAATGGCATCTTTAGGGCAACGACAAATTAATCGATTTGCCATTGTTTCCGTAATCAAATTTACTAGCAAACAGGTGATCAGCCCGTTGGAATTGTTCCTTTAGGTGGGATATTTTGTTAACTCTGTTAACCCCCCCCCCCCTCCCTTTCATTTGCTTAGTAAAGGGAAGAACAATTGGGAATAACAGGATTTTTGTCTACCACCCATACCTAATATTGTAACACCTCTTTCAGAGTAATTAAACTCACTGTTGGGTTACATTACCTATGTTCCTGATAACTATCTATCTTTGGACTGAGTTTATCTTTGTCTAATACAAGCGGGAAGGGCTTAGTCGATACCAATCTTCTTCACCCCCCCCCCCCTACCTTGTTATTTGTATTTTCTGTACTTATGATATTTTTTCTGTAACACATGATAGTTGTTGTGATTGTTTTAAAGGATAATAAACATCATAAACTTATTTAGTACTGTGTTGGAATACCCAAAGCCCAAAATTTCCCCTATCTGTTTAATATAGTTTGTATTCACGTGCGTCTGTGTGTTTGAAGCACCAAATCGGTGTGAGCGCAGGTGTGTGTCTGGAAACTGGCAAATAATTGTTTGACCAGGAGAGTGAAGAGAAGATTGAGAGGAACGATTTGTCGTAAATAAGTCTGTCCTTACTCTCCCCAGCACTCTGTGAAGCAACTATTTACTCTCTACCTTTCTATCACTGAGTTTTCACCACCATTCTCCACTCTAAACAGGACCACTATTTCTAAGACTCTTTTCTCTCAAAATAAATTTACGACAGATATAAAGTTCTCATCATTGAGACGTAGGTGGAATTTTAACTTTATACTTAAAGTTTAACTGAAATGTCCCTTTTGCTGGTGCCTTTTAGTTAGCACTTAGCTTATATCAGTGAGTCCTGCAGCTGTGGTTCATCAGTTATGTGATAACGAAAGCCTTCTCCACACTCTCTTCCACTGTAGGCAGTTATGATGGATGCTTTTCTCTCACACTAGCTGCGTTAGTACCACAAATCGTCTGATGTCTTGTAACCACGAACTTTAGACAAATAGAAATAAAGAAATGCTTGCTGAGTACATTTTGTCGCCGCAAACTAACTAGCCCATTGTCATGCGCTCCACCCACCAATGTTAACCTCTCAGAAGAATTACACAGTGTAACTCAGGGAATATGATGAAAATTCACCAATATTCTTCTGGGTGTTAACTAGGAAATTGCGTCTGGAGTGCGTGAATAATGATTTCCCTGAGTTACAATTAAAAAAGGTACATAATTATCACAAGATAATACGTTACACCTTAGGCCGATGTGATGTAATCATTACTCATCACTACTTCCGTCGGAGTCTGGGGTCGCTGTGCTGTCGGGTTACCCGCACGGCTAGTCAGAAACAATCACCAGCTCTTGCACTAGTGGTTCATGCATATAATAATTTCATATGTTCAGGTTGCCAGCCTCATATATATATATATATATATATATTATATATATATATATATATATATATATATATATATATATATATATATATATATATATATATATATATATATATATATATATATATATATATATATCCAAAAGCAAGAAAACATGTTAAATTCACGTTTGTAATAGAAATAGAACTTACCCCAAATTTTTGGAAATTCACAATCTCCTTGCGCAGATTTCAAATGGACTCGAGCAATTTCGGTGCATATGCTCTCGAATCAATTTCGTCTGGAAATTTTGAATCCCTCTTATGGCGGGTGAAACACTTGGCCTTGAAATCTATAATTCCTCTAATGACGGGTGAAACACTTGGTCTGGGGAAAGTTTCTCTTATGACGGTGACCCAATTCCTTTGGACTCCAGTCTTCGTATTTATAACTGGTCCTTTTAAGTTTCCAGTCTTGTATTAAAAATGTGGGTTTACTTGTAAAACCAAAGTTGCCCAATACTCGATCTGTTACTTTTGATAAAGGAATTATAGGTCCGATCCTTCTCTTTCTGGCTTCTGGGGAGTCGCTCTGTTGAAGTTGCGAAGCTGTCTGTCCTGAGTTTCCGAGTTCACTAGATCATATCTCTCATTCTCAGTTCAACCACAGATGGCGTTTTCGCCGAATGTTCCAATAGAATGCATTGTTTATTCTGGCATCTCAAATCAAACCAATCAAATCTCTCTAGCACTGTTTGGGTGGTGAAGTTTTAAATATCCCCTCGCGTGTTTAAAATATTAATTTTAATATCCACGCGTGACCTCTTTATAATAAGACGTAATATTGTTCCGGCTGCACCTATCTGCCTCCCACAATATTGTGACCATGTTTTCCTGGCGTAATGTCTTCCGCCAAGATGTCTACCCCGACAGGTTATCCAATTATCGCCTTTATCTGCGTGCCTCCGCCAGACAGATGTATGGACAGACAATGTTGTCTTCTTTCATCGTACGCACAAACAAGCTTGTGTCAACACGATCAGCAGCTTTTCACTGGGGTCAAATGTTGGACCTACACGTTTCCAAAGGTGGTCAGACGGATTCAAAGAGATAAGCGGGTGACCGGTCTGATGACTGGGTATTGTTACGATAATATCACAGTTCACCTGGCGGAACGTAAATACGTCTGAGGAGTGGCAAACAAGATAAAGACAGTCCTAAAGCAAATACTTCCATAGGGAAGTGGAGTGGTAGAGACTTTCCCCTACTAGATTCAACATAGAGAGACAAAATGGTGCATAAATTATGCCACATAATAATGA
This sequence comes from Oreohelix idahoensis, assembly GCA_024509875.1. Classification (NCBI taxonomy): domain Eukaryota; kingdom Metazoa; phylum Mollusca; class Gastropoda; order Stylommatophora; family Oreohelicidae; genus Oreohelix; species Oreohelix idahoensis. The sequence continues at coordinate 32,911 of JAMPIV010011201.1, forward strand.
ATGAAAGGGCAACAATTATGCCAAATAAAAGCGATGAGTGAGAGGAAGAGAAAAATTAAGAAAAAAAGTGATACTGACGGAGTGGACGTGAGATCGCACAACCGTATCGCCACAAGCAGTAGTCATATTCTTTCTTTCTCTCCTCAGATACATCAGGGACCAGGGACCTGACAGAATGTGAAACGTCAAAAACTGCGATAACTTAATTTTTGTAAGATGATAAACTGAGTTAAAACAAAAAAGAAACAATGATCCCAGAACACAGTTATAGTTTCTAAAACTCTTTCCACACATTGCATCTCGTCACAATTCTCATATTTTATAATCTCTGGTGTTAAAGGATCATTTCTCATCTCCAGGATTTCGCTCACTCCAATGAGCGGATGATCTCTGTCTTGAAACATGAGGCTGTAATGAAGAACGATTTTTTGCCAGCAACATTTGTTTTGTTTTTCTTTTTCTCAGGCTGAGTGAGTGCAGACGTCATTGTCACCTAATCTGGAAACGGATAACGGCAGGATTTTCTCCCAGTATTTTATTCCACTATTATTAATCCCAGAGACTGACCTTGACTGCTTTAACCATGGCTACATCGACCCAGTCTTGGCAAGATACATTTTGTATTCAACATGAGCCTACCAAAATGAATTTGTTTTAGACTTCCTCTTGTTCGAGAACAAGAAATCTGTCTATTTTTAAAACTACAGATGCATAGACACAGTAAATGATGCAGTCGGATGAAATAAAAGACTATATATATATATATATATATATATATATATATATATATATTATATATATATATATATATATATATATATTATATATATATATATATATATATATATATATATATATATATATATATTCAAATATTGAAACACACGCGACGGCTTTAGTACAACTTGAAATAAAAGGTTTGACCCCTTTTAAAAAGGCATAAAGTGGAACAGAAGTATATATTGAAAGATGGGCAGACAGACAAATAAACAGGCACGCAGATGACAGACTCGCTGGCAGGCTGGCTGGCTGACAGGATAGAAAGACAGACGCAGATAGACAGATAGGTGGATGGGTAGATAGAAGGATGGATGGATTAGATGGATCGATGGATGAATAAACAGACAGATTGACAGAGAGGCAGACAGACAGTACTGTTACCGAGAGAAAAAAGGTTCAGTTCTCCATTATACAAACATGGCAGATATCAACAGAATGAGAACGAGTAAATGTTAAAACAACACGGGGGAAGCCTGTAACAACAAACAAAAACAAACATAATTTACGAAAACTATAACAAGGAAATAAAACATTCGAATGTCATAGGTTTGCATCAGTGTAAATTATGTTACCTGGATGGAGGAATTTCCACAGCATCTCTGATGTGAACAATAATATTGATCTGTTATATTAGGATGGTAGTTACATCAGATAGGAGAGGTGAAAGGGCAAGCAAGACTAGCGTGAAAGAAGTAAGAAAATTTAAGAGAACAACGGCTAGGATTGAGAACAGATGTTTGTAGATAACTGTCGGGTATGATGTATCAGATAGGTAATAGATGTTTATAGCCCTGTCTGAGCAGAGGTGATAGTGATGACAATGTGAAAGTAAGGGGTAAGATATCGTTTTTTTTAACGAGGGTGATCATGTAAGAGAATGGACAGTCTCTGGATAGAATAATTTATCTAATCCAGCCTATCTGGAAGACGATGTTTAAATCAGACGCACTTTCTCTCCTTGTACGAAAATACATGTTACACTGCACTCACATGCACACAATTATGGGATAAATACGCACGAACGTGAAAACAAACTATGTATAACATATAATGAATTAATACAGTTTATTATAAATAGAAAATCACAACATAAATCATATGCATCAAGAGATCATGGTGTACAGACAAAATGAAAATTAATCAAATAGGTTCTCCCCTCTGGTAAAGGAAAAGAAAGGACGATCCCAACAGAGGTTAATTAACCCAAAAGATCAAAGGTTAACAATAAGTTATGAAATAGTCAGTATGGGAAAAGAATAGGTTCCTAATGTACACTATCCCGTGACTAATCAGATTGTTCAGATTTAAAAAAAAAACAAAGAAGAAACCATATAAGTATATGATGTTAACAAAAGACATAAGTTTCTTTCTCTGTTCATTCAATTCACATACGTGCAGTGGCCACTTTCAGATACACTTACCCCAGTAGTTGTCGCAGGCATTCCAAGGAAATACACTAATAAGTAATATATATATTTGTCGTAGATTTTTCGATAGGAGAATTAAGACTAGGTTTGGTCCCTTCTGAATAGGTTTGAATAGGTGATAGACTCAGTGAGAGTTAGTGAAAGGTAATAGAATTTCCACCCACGTGAGATGATAGATTTTGATATAGTGGCTGTCTCTGAAAGCGAAAAGAATTCTTCTCTCTCTCACCTATCTTCTACAACAGTTGTTACAGCGTCAGACAGACTACACCAATATACATATTACGTTTATTTCTATCACTCACAGGCACGCACATACACGTGACGACAGGTAAACACACAGACGTGGAAAAACTATAACAATGATATATCTATTATCTAGAACGAGCTGACCAAACACGATTATTAAGTTCAAGAGCGATTTTAATATCAGGAAAAATCGGCTCACAACATCAAAGAAAGTACATCAAGGAAAATACATATACACATAGTCATAAAAAATTCAAGGAAATGTTGCAAGGATGATAGCCCCGTTTTAGTGTTAACTCTAGGTTTAGCCCGGCCCCGTTAAGAGAACAGATGATGGCGCCAGAGTCACAGATACATAGGGTTTGAGTCTAAAAGTTTTCTTCGTTTTATCTCTTAATTATATGCACAGAGTTTGAAAAAAATCTGATTTAACCTAAGACAAAACACAAGAACTCTAGCCTTAGCAACAAATTATGCAGATTGAAAAAAACAAATAGGACAGCAACAGGGTGTCAAAGATATAATAGTGAAAATATCACTCAAACCAGCGTACACTCATTCATTCCGCCATGGCCTCTCATACAGGTACTCACGACTTTGCTCGCTGCCTCTTGGAACACACTGATTTTAGATTTTCACACAGACTCAAAAAAAATGCAGTCTTCTGCCAAGAAGTCCCCAGTTCCAAAAGACGTATTTAACTCGGAGTCTCCGGGAACGACTACTTGGGTGTGCAAATTTGTTCAAATGTCTGATTAAGTCACCTAACAATTATTCCAGGCGCGGGAGTTAGCAGAGCACAGTGTCAATAGCGTAGGTTTCTAGAAATGATGAATGTCAGGTCGGTGCCTTCCCTCAGTATAGGATTCACTTTAGTCACACCACAGATTTGTCCACAAAAAATATATATATATATATATAGTCGGGAAATGTTAGTTAATACTAGAAGTATTTCGCGCCACCAGGCAGAAAAATTACGTAGAGTTTTTCTAGAAGAAATTAAGATCTGGCTCCAAGGTCCAGTATTTATCATTACAGTCTTTGAAAACCCGTTATTGGGATATAGTATTTCTGGCTAACTCGGGTTGCATATGCACTGTTTAGACCAGTGGTACTTAAGAAACCCACGTGGTTCAAAATAAGGACTGTCTATTTCTTCACAAGTATGGAAACTACTACTAGGTGCTGGTAAAGTTAGGGTCACCCCAAAACTTTCACTGTGTGGAGGAAAAATAACACATATAATATAATAAACAGAATCTGTACTGGTTATAACTTACATTTAAACTTGCAAGCAGAGAGCTTTGCTTATCATTTAAACTTCCCGTGACGTAAGTTATATTTAAAAATCAGCAATCCTCATGAATTAAGAACACGTGCGTATTCCGTCACCATTCATGAGGCTCGTTTCTAGAGTTTATACGTTAGTTTAGAAAAATACACTCGACTGAGTATTAGCAGTTAAATTAAATTCATAAATAGCTACAATTGCCGTTATAAGCTAGAAATTTAATTTTATTCTGCTTTCCACTGAATGCTTCCCTAGAAAATATAATAGCCTACCACTATATTTCTCTTCTGCGCTAAAGAAATAGATTAAAATGAATTAAGCGCTTTAACACTTTAACACTCACAAAATCTATATATCTATCATATTAATTACCTCAACCACAGAATTACAGGTAGTCGCACCACTTAAGAATAAAAATGCTGAAAATATTTCTGGAAGTCTAGAAGTTCGACAAATTGCCGAAACAAACTGAGATACTTCGCTAACAGCTATTCTGTTTACGAGCAACCTATCTACTGTGAGTCTATGAGCGAGAATGAAATTAAAGTTTCAAACTCGGGCCAATATCTTAAAATCAGACAAAGGGCCCAAACTTATTTCGCCAAGCGAAATTATCTCCCCTACTCCCAACATTTACGTCCGCTTAACGCGTGTCGTAACTGTCACCTACTGACCACGATGTACGCGTGTCAGTTTCAAATCCCAGACAGCCTGACTCCAATGCAGGGCAGTTTTCACACTACAGCTGACCGTGGCCCACAGTGAGCGCCGTGTCAGTTTGGGATTTTCCAGACAAATGTCTGGATACTGACCGGTGCAGATGTAAAGTATCACACCTCACCGGGACTTATGCCGAGAAGAAGCTCGCGCGCTCGGTGAGAATGTAGACGATTTGCTACGTCCTATGTTCAGCGAACCGACTTATCACACCTTCTGACGCCCTGCAGCCCTGACATCTACGTAATATCGTCCTAGCGCGATTCTCAGTTTTAGAGAAAGGAAAACAGGTAAAGTTTGCGAATTATATGAAAATAATATTCGCAAAAACGAATGGATGAAAAATATACAGGAAAAAAATGAAATACAGAGATAATAAAAGAGATAAATCGGGTGAAAGAATAGGAAGAAGATGTAGGAAATTAAATGAATATAAACCCTACGTGACAGAGCCTCCCCCCTTTAAGATATGGAAGCACTCCATGTCTACGTTATGGAGTTTAATTTCCTATAACCGTAGCTTCAGGGTGTCTGTCCTCTTCCCTCTCATCTTCCCCCTCCATCTCTGTCCAATTCCTACTCAAGTCCACTCCTCAAAGTTTCCTTCCCCTGGAATGTCTCATATGCGCGCTTGAAAGAACGTCGCCGCTTCTGACATTTTTGAAAGATTTCCTCTGATAGCGGTGGAATATCCCTGCCACTATCATCATCTTCGTCAGTTTTTGGCGATCGTCAGGAGATGGTCGGAGGTTGGCACTGGTTTTTCCAAGTATCTCTTTAAGAGATTTAAATGGAAAACCTTCTCCTTTCCTTCAATAGAGATCTGGTAGTTAGCCTTAGAAATCTTTTTCAGGACGGTAAACGGCCCTTGCCATCCGATCTTCAGTTGGTTGTTCTCGGTAGGGAGCAACACCAAAACTTTCTCTCCTGCTTCCAGTTCTCTCTCTTCCGCGACTTTCCTGTATCGGTTAGCGTGCTTGGTGCGTGCTCGCTTAAAGTTAGTCGTTGCTAGGTCCCACCCTAGTTTCAACCGTTCCTTTAAAACCGACACATATTTACTGGCTGAGACAACTGTCTCATCAGCCTTCTCGTCTGTCAGAGACTGAAGTAAGGCTTCAAGCGGGCCCTTAATGGGTCTGCCGAATAAGAGTGTAGCTGGCGGAAATCCTGTGGAAGTATGAGGAGATTCTCTGTAGCCAAATAATGCTGCAGGAATACAGAGATCCCAATCTTCAGGTTTCACTTGTGCCAGCTTACTTAGCATCATGGTGAGGTTTCCATTAGCACGTTCCACGAGCCCATTTCCGGCCGGAGTATATGGCTTAGTGTGGATGTGCTGGGTCCTCAAGATCTTAACGATCTCATCCATCAACAGGTTTCGGTATGGAGATCCATTATCCGTCAACACTTGCTGAGGGAATCCCAACCGAGTGAAAATCTGCACGAGGGCTTCTGCGACATGCTTGGCATCTGCGCATGTTAGCGGGATAGCTTCTGCCCATAAAGTGCATGTATCGACTAAGGTCAGGATGAACCTGTTCCTTCTTTTAGTCCTTTCGAAAGGCCCTAAAATGTCGATCACAACCCGTTCGAATGGTGTTCCCATTATTGGCATTTCACCCATGTGGACTGGGGGTGTCCGTTGCTTGGGTGGTACACGTTGGCACTGGGCACAGGATTTGACGTACCTGATAATATCAGTGTTTACTCCTGGCCACCAATAATGAGTGGTTATCCGTTGGTTTGTGGCGTTCTGTCCCATATGTCCGCTGAAGGGAAGAGAGTGCCCCATTTCTAGGATTTGGCTTCTGTACTGTTTCGGTACTAGGAGCTGGTTGTAACCTTGGTCAGGCTTGCCCGTTCTCCGATAAAGTACGCCATCCTCAGAAAAAATGTCCCCGTGCTGTTTGGGTTCCTTCGCCATGGGCAGTTTCCTAAAGCAGGGTGCCAAGGTAGGGTCCTTGTATTGCGCTTCTTTAAGTTCCATAGGTAACAAATTTGGCGCAGGCTCCCGTTCCTTCTTGGTTTGCCCTCTTATAGTTACTGCTGCCACAATCGGCTCTTCCGGTTTCCCAATACACACGTATCTCCCGCCAAGTATGACTGGGTAGATGGGATCATCCATAACAGCTGCTTTGATCACACCTCTGACAAAGTCAGAGTGTATCTCCACCAATGCGATGGGAAGCGCTGTAGGTGCATCACTCTTACGAACTCCACAAAGTTTGACGGTCTCTCCTGTCTCTTGACCGGGTTTAACCAGCTTTCTGGCAACAATGCAATCATAAGAAAGCCCCGTGTCAAATAAGCAAGAAGTTTGAGAACCGTTCAAAGTAACAGTACCTCGCGTTGAGGGTCTATCCCCAACAGGTTGGGAATCACTGTCAATAATTCCGCCTTGCGAGACTGTCAATAAGCATCCGATGCGTTTCGGCTCGGTGTGCTCGGTCTGATCATACTTTGTCAGATATCCCTTCAAACGAGATGAGAACTGCTGAAAAGTTTCAGAATTCTCTTTCCGGCTGTTGCGAAACAGTTGCAAAAACTTGCGAGCGTTCATTTCAAAGCGCTCCAGTAACGCTTTCTTCAACAGATCATAGTTGTCTTGTTGGCTGCTTTCCAGTTTGGCGTAAACATCATACGCACTACTTTTCAAAGCCTGAGAAAGCTTCACATTCCAACGCGACCTCTCCAAACCGTACAGAGTTGCAATTTTCTCAAATTTTTCTAACCATGTGTCAATCTTCTCATTAGGACACGGGAAAGACTCTAGCGGAAAAGACATAGCAGTGAGATGAGTAGATTGAGTGTTAGAAGGATCAGTTAAGGAAGAATGAGGAGAAGACTCTCCATTGCTGGAGGTAGAGGCAGCGCCACGACTTTGGAACTCTAGAGTTTTAAGAGCCAACTCATGCTGTCTCTGTTTTTCTTTTTCCTCAAGCTGTCTCTCCTTCTCTCTTTCCTCATGCTGTCTCTCCTTCTCTCTTTCCTCATGCTGCATCCTGCGGATTTCCATTTCCTCGTCCATCTTCTTCTGCTGTAATAGCCGGTCTTCCGCTTCCTTCCTCTCCGCTGCTTCTTCTTTCCTCCTTAGTTCTTCTTCTTTCCTCTCCGCATCATATCTCTCAAGTTCGTCCCTGACAAAAGCTTTCGCTTCTTCGCCTTCCAGTCCCTCCTCTCTCGCTTCGTCCCTGAGAAGTTGTCTAAGCTTTGCCCTCTCGGACATATTATGTCAGTGACTGAGACTGTTGGAGAAAGAAAATAGGAAAAAGAATAACCTGGTTCCTACCACTTACGAGAAAAAAATTACCAAAAAAATCAAAAGATGATATATTTAACCCTGGGATACCTCCTCCAAAATAAAATCTAACTATCGCTGCTATTATCGGCAATAAAGCACTTAATGCAAAACACGACTACGCCAACTAAATGGTAGTTAAGATTACAACTGAAAAATAAGTTGCTACAGTGGAAAAGCAAAAGAATATTGCAAAAATTAAAGAGAAAAAATAATCCCTTAATTTTTAAAAATCCACTATAAGTTCGCCCCTGAAGTCAGATCGGGTAAGGGAGGGAATTAATCTGGACAAAAAGTCCGAAACACACTCCTTAACTTAGTTCAAACGCCGTTCTGCCTCAGTACCCAGTGAATGTTATACACTCACCACTTTACCAGCATTTAGTATTACAATCAGCAGTTAACATATATCCTGACAAAATCAACCTGTAACCAAAATGTATATTATTCAAAGATGCTGTGGAAAAAAAAACTTATTAGTTTGTGTGGTCAGCACGCCCGTAAACAGATCGCTAGTCTAGGGGGTAATTATTTTTAAAAGATACACAGTCACAAGACATCACACTCTTACTCTATATCAGAATACAGAATCTTAAGTTCAAAATCCAGATAGACGAGTCCACATTTGTCGTACTCGTCTTCCTATTCTAAGTTCAAAAATCCTACGGACGAGAACCCATTTGTCGTAGATTTTTCGATAGGAGAATTAAGACTAGGTTTGGTCCCTTCTGAATAGGTTTGAATAGGTGATAGACTCAGTGAGAGTTAGTGAAAGGTAATAGAATTTCCACCCACGTGAGATGATAGATTTTGATATAGTGGCTGTCTCTGAAAGCGAAAAGAATTCTTCTCTCTCTCACCTATCTTCTACAACAGTTGTTACAGCGTCAGACAGACTACACCAATATACATATTACGTATATTTCTATCACTCACAGGCACGCACATACACATGACGACAGGTAAACACACAGACGTGGAAAAACTATAACAATGATATATCTATTATCTAGAACGAGCTGACCAAACACGATTATTAAGTTCAAGAGCGATTTTAATATCAGGAAAAAATCGGCTCACAACATCAAAGAAAGTACATCAAGGAAAATACATATACACATAGTCATAAAAATTCAAGGAAATGTTGCAAGGATGATAGCCCCGTTTTAGTGTTAACTCTAGGTTTAGCCCGGCCCCGTTAAGAGAACAGATGATGGCGCCAGAGTCACAGATACATAGGGTTTGATTCTAAGAGTTTTCGTTGTGTTATCTCGTAATTATATGCACAGAGTTTGAAAAAAACAAATCTGATTTAACCTAAGACAACAACACAAGAACTCTAGCCTTAGCAACAAATTATGCAGATTGAAAAAAACAAATAGGACAGCAACAGGGTGTCAAAGATATAATAGTGAAAATATCACTCAAACCAGCGTACACTCATTCATTCCGCCATGGCCTCTCATACAGGTACTCACGACTTTGCTCGCTGCCTCTTGGAACACACTGATTTTAGATTTTCACACAGACTCAAAAAATGCAGTCTTCTGCCAAGAAGTCCCCAGTTCCAAAAGACGTATTTAACTCGGAGTCTCCGGGAACGACTACTTGGGTGTGCAAATTTGTTCAAATGTCTGATTAAGTCACCTAACAATTATTCCAGGCGCGGGAGTTAGCACAGCACAGTGTCAATAGCGTAGGTTTCTAGAAATGATGAATGTCAGGTCGGTGCCTTCCCTCAGTATAGGATTCACTTTAGTCACACCACAGATTTGTCCACAAAAAAAAATATATATATATAGTCGGGAAATGTTAGTTAATACTAGAAGTATTTCGCGCCACCAGGCAGAAAAATTACGTAGAGATTTTCTAGAAGAAATTAAGATCTGGCTCCAAGGTCCAGTATTTATCATTACAGTCTTTGAAAACCCGTTATTGGGATATAGCATTTCTGGCTAACTCGGGTTGCATATGCACTGTTTAGACCAGTGGTACTTAAGAAACCCACGTGGTTCAAAATAAGGACTGTCTATTTCTTCACAAGTATGGAAACTACTACTAGGTGCTGGTAAAGTTAGGGTCACCCCAAAACTTTCACTGTGTGGAGGAAAAATAACACATATAATATAATAAACAGAATCTGTACTGGTTATAACTTACATTTAAACTTGCAAGCAGAGAGCTTTGCTTATCATTTAAACTTCCCGTGACGTAAGTTATATTTAAAAATCAGCAATCCTCATGAATTAAGAACACGTGCGTATTCCGTCACCATTCACGAGGCTCGATTCTAGAGTTTATACGTTAGTTTAGAAAAATACACTCGACTGAGTATTAGCAGTTATCATATTAATTACCTCAACCACAGAATTACAGGTAGTCGCACAACTTAAGAATAAAAATGCTGAAAATATTTCTGGAAGTCTAGAAGTTCGACAAATTGCCGAAACAAACTGAGATACTTCGCTAACAGCTATTCTGTTTACGAGCAACCTATCTACTGTGAGTCTATGAGCGAGAATGAAATTAAAGTTTCAAACTCGGGCCAATATCTTAAAATCAGACAAAGGGCCCAAACTTATTTCGCCAAGCGAAATTATCTCCCCTACTCCCAACATTTACGTCCGCTTAACGCGTGTCGTAACTGTCACCTACTGACCACGATGTACGCGTGTCAGTTTCAAATCCCAGACAGCCTGACTCCAATGCAGGGCAGTTTTCACACTACAGCTGACCGTGGCCCACAGTGAGCGCCGTGTCAGTTTGGGATTTTCCAGACAAATGTCTGGATACTGACCGGTGCAGATGTAAAGTATCACACCTCACCGGGACTTATGCCGAGAAGAAGCTCGCGCGCTCGGTGAGAATGTAGACGATTTGCTACGTCCTATGTTCAGCGAACCGACTTATCACACCTTCTGACGCCCTGCAGCCCTGACATCTACGTAATATCGTCCTAGCGCGATTCTCAGTTTTAGAGAAAGGAAAACAGGTAAAGTTTGCGAATTATATGAAAATAATATTCGCAAAAACGAATGGATGAAAAATATACAGGAAAAAATGAAATACAGAGATAATAAAAGAGAGAAATCGGGTGAAAGAATAGGAAGAAGATGTAGGAAATTAAATGAATATAAACCCTACGTGACAATATTTAGTGTCAAATTTAAGTTTGTCAAATCCAGCCCCAGACTCTCCGTAGTTGTTGACTGCAAATTTCACAGGAATCGCTAGAGTCGGTGTTAAATTTGTACTGGATACAATACGTTATCTATGCCTTCAGATGGTTGGAGTAAGGTTCATGCGTGGTGATCGCCGATGTAGAATAAATAGAACATATACAGTTCCTAGGTTGTTTAGCCTCAGGTGGCGGACACGCTAGATTTAAGTTACACAAATGTTGTTGACACTATCTTGCGCCACAGCTGGCTGATGATATTTATATAAGTAAATCTGGTAATTGTTCTGGCCCAGTTAATATTATAATTCAATGGTTCTATTCTGGTTTCTCTCATGAAAATGAGGAAAATTGGACCGCACAGGTCACAGCACGAAGCTCATCAATATTAAATATTCTTGGATGCTTATAATATTATAAGTTCGTATGATCCTAAGTTCATATGGCCATAAGAAAATCCGCCAGTTCTCAGGTTTTGACCAGCCGCAATCAGAAAACTGAAACACTCCACGAAAATCTATTAATTTTCGCTCTGTACGAGCTAGTGAATTCAGATAGATTTCTGGAACCTGATCATGGCTATCGGAGAGACATGGTATATATTGATATGTTCCGTACTTTCGTTCTTTAATGTGAAAGTCACACCACTGCCAGACCCGAGCCAATTTGCCGTTCGATTTCTTGAATCACAGGTAATTTTACCACCTCTTGACTTTCATCATCTCCGCCTTGCCGAAAATCAGCTATGCAATTTTCACCTGAAAGTTTTACAATCCAAGGTCCGTCTCACTGAATATCGTGTGTTCCCCTGATCAAAGAATCTATTACGCCATGCTCCGCGCTTCTCTCTCTGTTTCACATAGGGCTTGATTTCCAGATGGCCCCCGTGTTAATTAAACTGGTGAATCCTTCGTTCATGTAGCAGAAGTATACTCTAGATGGGGAGGGGCAAAAGTGGATGATTACTGCGGCACTATTTCCATCTGTGACAATAACCCAGGTAAGTTATGTTGTACGGCATACATTGTTATTTGAATTCTAATTAAAAGATACATTATCATACTTGATTATATACACACTTGTATGGCACGATTGACTAGTATGCGAAGCTGATTAGTACACCATTGTTTCCTAACCAGAGCTTTCAATATCCGCAGGTGGTGGAAACAGAGTCAAAATTAATTTGTATATAATACTTATTCTTAATCTGCATGTAGCATGTATAATTTGCTTCGTCTGCTATATCCTTTTACGTTATACTGCCCAAGTCTGAAAAGTTTTGTCACTATAAACAGCAACAGATATTATCATACTGATGATTCAGAGCGCAAATTTTAATAAGAAATGAGCACCGGAAATGTTATTTTAAAAACTAAGTTCTACAGCCATGAACCTCGGCAACAATATTTTAAAACTTAACGATAAATAGCAGAATGAACATCCGAGTGTGGATTCAACGCTTTTTGAAGATGAAATCAATGAGGTTGATTTTCCTGGTGAGTTTCTTTCAACGTTCGAGTTTGGAATAATGAAAAGTTGAAAGCTTGGAGAACAATATTTGTGCTTTTGTTGAGTCTTAAAATTTGGGAAAAGAGCGTGAGTAAAACCCAAACAAAAACACATTCCAACACACATTTAGATTATATATTTACAACAGCCATAAATCGAGGATTCCTCAGCAAGAGAGAGGTTGGTTAAGAAAACGAAGTTGGCTGTATACCGCTCCACCTATGTCCCAGTCTCGACGTATGGATGCGAGTCATGGGCAATGACTACAACCCACAAAAGCCAGATCCAAACCTCAGAGATGAGGTATCTAAGGAAGGTGGTTGAAGTAACAAGAAGAGACATGGTCCGCAACCAGACGATACGTCAAGGCCTAAAATCCCACCCCCTGCAGACCCAAGTAGAACAGTCCCAACTGAGATGGTTTGGCCATGTCTGCAGAATGGGAGAATATCGGCTACCACGACAAGCATGGGAAACTAAGAGTCAGGGATCCAGACCTCCAGGACGACCCAAAGTCCGCTGGGAGGAAAACATTAGACAATCTTTGAAGGACCGAGGACTAGACTAGAACCAAACCAGGAGGAAGACAGCCGATAGAGTAGTATGGCGCTCTCTCTTACAAACCTCTACACTTCACGGTAGAAGAGGAACGAATAAGTAAGTAAGTAAGTAATTTACAACAGCGAGGTGAACTCAGATAGGCAGTAGGTCAGACTTACTAGAATGAAGGACAACTAAACGGACCAGTTGAAACCACGAGATCTTTGCCAGGAGATAGGTAATCCCATAGTGGATACTGTCGTAGGACAGGGAAGTGTTACAGACTTCACTATACTAGATCCAACATCAAGAGGTGGTGTGACCAGTTCCCTTCTTCACTTACTTTTCCTTCCCTAACTTAAGTCAGATACCCATTTACAGCTTGATAGACTGGAGCGTGTCGATACCATGAATCGAGCCCGGCACCTTTGCCTGACAGACCAGCGTTACTAACCACTCGGTCAATCGGACGTTCTTGCCAGGAGCTAGACGAAGAAAACCAGTACAGAAATAAAAGTGAGAGATGACCTAGATCGGTAAGAAGACAAATAGAAACGGATGAAGTTAAGATAGGATATGGATCGGTGCAGACGATCGCTCAAAGTAATTTCATTTGGGAATCCAACACATTTTAAGCAAATGGAGTTGTGTTAGACTTGCAGCTGGAAGTACCTTAAGGGATTAAGTTCAAACCCTTTGTAGTTCCCTGGCGGCTCTGAGTAGACAATGATAGAATAGACTTCCACTCCCTTAGGCATGTCGTATGGGGCGAATGAAATGAGGCTGTGTCCTGGGCTGGCAACCTCATTATAAAAAGCGAACTGCTTTAAAAACTACTGCTGCAACCTCGATATGCGTCGTTAAACCGATGCTTTGGGGTAGGCCTTCTGCAAAGGGAGCAGCAGCAGTATTCACTCCATGCTCTAGAAGGAGCAAACAGGAAAATGAATATTATCTCCACCGCTTCTTTCTTCTTTCTTATTTGTATCATTTCAACATTTATTCTTATCCTTTGCCCCTTCTCCCGTCAGTGGAAACAGTTCCGCCGGGCTCAAATTGAGCCACACGTGAAGGCCGGGAGCTGGACTTGGTTGTCAGAGGCTGTTTGAGGCGCGTGCCATAGAAGTATTTTATCTGCAGTGAGAGCTTATCCTCACTACAACTCCCGGCAATAACAACCTTTGGAACTTGGGATAAGAATAAATCTTGAAATGATACAAGGACTTTGGCCTCACAATAAGTCTAAAGAAAACGAATGTGCTGAGTCAGGATGTGGGTGCTGCACCAGTTATCACTATCGATAACTATGAATTGGCAGTGGTGCACCACTTCACATACCTAGGGTCTACCATCAATGGCAAACTCTCACTGGATACAGAAATCGACAGCCGCATTGGCAAAGCTGCAGCTACCTTTGCCCGCCTCAAATCGCGTGTTTGGGGAAACTCTAAACTCACAATGAAGACCAAAGCTGCGGTATATAATGCCTGCGTCACCAGCACACTCCTATATGGCAGCGAGACCTGGACGACCTATGCTAAGCAAGAAAGAAGGCTCAATACCTTCCATTTGCGGTGTCTACGCCGCATCCTCGGCAGCTCGTGGAAAGATAAAGTGACAAATGTCGAGGTGTTGTCACGTGCTGGCCTTCAAAGTATGTATACGCTGTTTAGACAGCGCAGACTTCGCTGGCTTGGCCATGTTCGCCGCATGGAAGATGGTCGCATCCCAAAAGATATCTTCTACGGACAATTAGCAGATGGCAAGAGAACAATTGGGCGACCACAGCTGAGGTTCAAAGATGTGTGCAAGAGAGATATGAGGGCACTGGACATGGATCCAGCAACATGGGAGGATGAAGCTGCCGATCGCAATAAGTGGCGATGCTATTTACGGCACCACCTTAGATTGGGCGAAGAGAGGCACACAAGAAGCAGAGGTGAGGAGAAAACGTCGAAAGGAGCACCAGGAAAATAAGCAGCTGAGGGCTGCCACCTCAGGGGCGCATTCCCATAGTCAGTTATGACTGAAGGGGCTATTATTATTATTATTATTATTATCTTATCCCATTATACCTTCTATATTTCGTAAGTGTCCCGTTCGTTCGAAACAAATTCCCACAAACTTGCAATCTTTCCATGCCGCATTTTCGGGAAACTACAGTAAAGCAACGCATTACGGTCTGGAAAATAAATTGCACGTCTATTGAAACATTACACATTTCTTCACATCTCTTCGTGGCGTGGGTATTTTTTAGAAATATTCATGCCTGTGTGTTTTTATTGTGTTCTTTTGGTTTAGGCGGGACAATAATTTCTGGAATTTTTACCATTTACATTAAGCATTGAAAAATACCTATCAGTAAGTATGTTCATCTTATATTTATATTATTTAGCCAGAGAAGCATCACTGCTCATTATAGATGAAGCTTCTGTGCTTTCGTGCCACTCTTCGGGTTTCATTGATTTGACTTTGAAGGAAAATAGAAATGAATGAAATGATCACAGGAGATTTAGTGCTGTCATCAGGAAATGAATGAAATGATCACAGGAGATTTAGTGCTTGTCATCAGGAAATGCAGCAGGAAGGCACAACATAAGTATTATCAGCCATGTTTTAGCGGGTTACTAGATGTTTGTAATCATTGTCTAGGTCCTTACACAAACTGTCAACCAACAATCCCGCCACCTTTTCGGCAAAAAGAATTAGTTCTGTCGTCAGGAAATGCAGCAGAAAGAGCAAAACATAATTACCCCTCCTCCTCCCCCCCCCCCCTTTTTCCGGTCATATTTTGGCGGGTTACATGCTCGTGAATTTAGAGTGTTCTCACTTTCGTTTTTGTACTGTTTTAATATCGTCTGATTTCACAAGCAGAAATCTGTCACGGTTTTGTCTCCCCTGTTCTGCAGCGGTGCTCCAATAATGGCCAAATTTAGAGTATAAAAATGAGAGTCTTCAAAGGTATCAAGCTTCGCTCAAGATTTCTCTTGACAGAGACACAAAGAGAAGAATAGTGCTCCTGTTTCAGTGAGCCTCATATTAATTTTAAGAAAGCAAGCATAACAACTGAGATCATCTAAGCTGTCATAACCTTTTTATCTTCCCGCCCCTTCTGTGAGGAAAAATAAATTTGCTCGTATTTTCTGAGCCCCCCAACTGATATGATTTAGTAAAATATTACTTTAAAAGCTCTGTTTAGTTATGTATTTAAAAAAAACTGAGTCGTATGGGTGCAGTCGTTCATTCAAATTCAATAATGATTAAAACAACAATCATTTTGTATTTACAGATAACAAATTTAATAATCAATCATACTTAACAAAGTTAAAATAGAGTTCTCTTTGGAAAAATGAACCACTGATGTTTTCATCACTGGCAGTGACTTTAAAGTAGCTATCGTAAAGAAAAAAAGTTCTTTTGCTGGGCCTGACTGTAATACTTAACTAACCAGGTGATGACGATGATTTGTTGTTGGTGTTGGGTCCTGTCACTGCTGTTCCCAAGGATGTTGTTGACTTCCGTCAATCGTCAAATTCTGTGGCAGTAGCACGTCTCAAGCGGTAATGCTGGCGGTACTTACTTTCTTAATCGTTCCCCTTTTACTGTGAGGTGTAGAGGTTTGGAAGAGAGAGCGCCAGACTATCCTATCGGCTGTCTTCCTCCTGGCCTGGTTCCATTCTAGTCCTCGGTCCTTCAAAAAATTGTCTAATGTTGTCCTCCCAGCGGACTCTGGGTCGTCCTGGAGGTCTGGATCCCTGACTCGTTTTTTCCCATGCTTGTCGTGGTAGCCGATCTTCTCCCATTCTGCAGACATGGCCAAACCATCTTAGTTGGGACTGTTCTACTTGGGTCTGCAGGGGGTGTGATTTTAGGCCTTGACGTATCGTCTGGTTGCGGACCATGTCTCTTGTTATTTCAACCACCTTCCTCAGATACCTCATTTCTGAGGTTTGGATCTGACTTTTGAGGGTTGTAGTCATTGCCCATGACTCGCATCCATACAGCAAGACTGGGACATAGGTGGAGCGGTATACAGCCATCTTCGTGTTCTTAACCAACCTCTCTCTTGCTGAGGAATCCTCGATTTATGGCCTGAAAAGTTTCCCAGCTGCTGCTTTTCGAGTGGCCAACACTTCTTTGATGCCTCACTTCCGGTCTATAACAGCTGCGAGGTATTTAAAGTGGTCGACCTGCTCCTGGACCTGTTCTCCCAGCTTAATCTGATGCTTCTTTCTTCTCGTGATATCACTTATGACCATCCCTCTCTTCTCTAGCTCTTCCTTTCAGACTTGCAGGTTGGATTGGAGGTGTGCCTCTGATTTAGCAATCAGGGCAACATCATCAGCAAATGCTAGCTCTGAAATACAGACTTGTCTCATATTCCAGTACCCCACTGAATACTGGGGGTAACCACTCCAATTGTCAAGGCAAGCGTCTTCATAGTCCGTCTGATGTAGGCGTCTAGCGTGGACTGATGGCAACTTGAAAACAAGAAGACTCGTAGCAGAGCAAACGTGTAACATAAACTGAGAGAAAACAAATGTTTCTTCTAAGTACAGGGTTTTCTGACATGAGAATCAGACGCCCACTTGTCTTGATGGTGCATTCTAATACATTCTTTCCTGTCCAACTCTTGATTTTATCTTCCCACATTTAGCGCTGTCTTCCCCTTACACGTTTGCCTTCAACTCTTCCTTCTTTAATGGTCTTCTAGGACCTCCTTATCTGTTTTCCTCTCTTTCCATGAGATGCTCCCCATTCTTCTATATCCACATCTAGAGAACCTCAATTATTTCTCAGAAACTTTCCCCCCCCCCCCCCCCCCCCCCCCTGTCACGGGACTTGCCTCCCCTTTGCTCTGCAGTCTACCAGTGGCCAAAACTCAAAAGTATCTAAAATGGCTCGTCAAATGTGTCTACGTTCGCACAAGATTACTCTTGGCAGAGTTGTAGATAGAAGGATAATGACGCTTCTATCTCAAGGGAGTATCCAAAAGATAATTCAGAAGTCACGAACAATGCTGCATAGGGCAGAGCACTTTTAAATCATATCTGACCCAGCACCTTTTGTGACGTTTTAAGCAATTGTTTGGCTTGTTCGTGCCCCCATGTGGTTTAATCCAGCGAAATTCCTTTTATAATTAATTTTGGTTCTATGGCTGTAAATATATGTATATTATATTATATATATATATATATATATATATATATATATATATATATATATATATATATATATATATATATATATATATATAGCCCAGCGGGTCGATTACGTATTATCACCTGTGTTTGCGTAAATCCCTCAGATGAATTTCTTAGACAGCCAATCTGGCTTTCTCTCCATCGATCGTGCGACACCACCTTGTGTCAATAAGGATCGTCTCTATCAAAGGTGGCTAGACAACGTAAGTGATAAAAGTATTATCCGCTGACCTGTCTGATTAGCTTTGTAGTACTACTATTCACATGTTGAAACGTAACAAGTCTATGGAGTGGTCAGAACAAAAATGTAGCTGCATAAAATATGCCAAATAATAGGAAGATCAGTGAGGAAAATTAAGATACTGCCGGAGAGAATGAAAGTTATGAAAAGTGCACAACTGATTTCATCACACTCCCTGAGCATTAATGTTAAACCTAGTGAGTTGAATGAAAGTGCGTTTGGGCAGCGGAAAACGACAACTGCATTATTTAAACATGTTTGAATACATAAACTTACTAAAATGTTAATATAATAAATATGTTCACCATGATGTCACCATCATCCACTCCCTGCTCCAGATGGAGTTTGAGGCTACCTCTGCTTTTGAGTCCCTTGTGAGGAAACATGCACGAAGCAGTCACCAGCTCTTACAGTGGTGGTTCATGAATCCAATCATTTTATATTTTGAGGTTGCCAGCCTCATATGAACCTGTACATCCACATCAATTTACACATGTTATATGCAGAAATATAAAATGATAAAATGTACATATTACAGCTTACCCCGATTATCCTTAATGAATATACATACTTTTTGCACAGGAAAAACTTTCGCACAATGTCGGTACACTGGTTACAAGAGGCTGTCTTACAGGTGGTCGGGGTTTTAATTTAATTATAATCCCAATGTTATTCTGTAGGTAGATTCCTGGTACTCGTGGTTTCCAGTATTATAGTCAAGTTTTCTTCCTGTCTAATATCAGAAGATCCTCTAATACTTAGACCCGTCCTTATGTTAGAATCCTGTATCTATTCGTTATCCTGGCTGTTTGAAATGTCGTCTTCACGAGATGAAAACGTAGTGGCGTATTCTAAAAATGTTGCAGATTATAAGGGACATTTTCGCTCACACATCAATATGATTTCGTTGGATAAAGCTCCAGTCAGACGTAGTTTATTTTAGCACTTCCATGCTAAGCCAACCACGAATTAGTGTCTGATATCGGTAGGGATCTTTTTCTTCCACTACCCTCTTGTAGAACATTCTACATGACACCATAAGATATTTTCTTTACATGTCATTTACCAATTGTATCTGCCTATCTGTCATGACCATATAAGGTCTTGCTTCTTCTGTTTCGCCGGTCATGTTTATAAACTCACTACTTAAAAGATCTAACATAATCTCCTCCAAGATGTTATTTCCTTGTAATTGTTTATCACATTAAAACCCATCTGCCAGAAGTATTACATCACTGGCAGAGTCTTAACATTCAGCAAGATGGTCATTTCCTCCATCCCAGTGAGATCCGTCGTGTACTTTATCATGTCATGTTTGCGAGCTTGCACCTTACCATGCGGCAGCCTAGTAGTGTGTATCTTCCCAGGGAAGAAGCCAGAACAAGAGGAGTGTCGCTCAGTGTAGACTTTTACTCCGTCTGGAGCTAGCGATAAGCGAAATGTCAATGAGGCATGTTCGCTTCTTCGATACGTGTCGCCGATAACAAATGAGAAAATAACCAGGAGAGAGGGGTGGGTGAGAGGCGTGACAAGATAATAAAGCCTTGAACGATGAAAGCGAAACAACGATAAGGAGTGGGTGAGGAAAAAAAAAACGAAAGGAATGGCATAGGAGGGAAAATGGAGGTCACAGAAAAATGTAGCGATTTGAAATTTGATTTGTCACAATCCCCCGGACAGAACGTGGGTTTTTTTTTTTTCTCTTTTTTTTTTTTTAACTCTAGTAAGACTTGCCTACTATCTATATTAGTTCACTTAACCATTTATGCAGTCACTGCAGTCCTGCTTTTTTTTTTTTTTGTTTCTTTTCTCTACAGTTTTTGTTGGTCGCGTACCAGAAAACAATTTCGCGGTCCTAACGTAGTCTGTTATTTGATTAATTAATTAATGTGAATAAATCTATTTTTATACTAGCAAGACGTGCTTACCTTTGTATTTGAGTTCACATTATCGTTTTATATACTCACTAACACTTGTTATCTTTGTTCTGTTTTTGTTCGTCAAGCACCAGAAATAGACCATGCAGTCGCAACGTGGTCTTTTATTATTATGTGTTTGCTTGTTTGTTCTGTTTCCTAGCAAGGCTTACCTACTATCTTTTTTTAAAGTTAATTTCACCAATTTCTGTACTCACTGCAGTCTTGCTCAATTTCTTTTCTACCAGTTTTCCAGCTCTAAATTATTCCATTTCCTGACTTCGTCAGTTTTCAAACATCCGTGAATCGATGTAATGAAGCTTGTTTCGTCAAGTAAAAAAGCGACAACCATTTTTTGTATCCCTATAAGAAATGAAATAACCCAGATAGGAATATAACAGCCAGTCCACCCAGTCAAAAAGATTAAAAGAAAACGCCTTTATCAGAAAGTTCCACTCAGACGGTGTTTCTCAAACTCACAATTGTAGTGAAATTGACAGAGATACAACGGTAAAATCCCTCCAAAGATAACATTTAAGGATAAAAACATAATGCGTAGGCTGCTGATGTACATGATCGCCTAGACCGCGGGTCATCACCCTCCATAAAAATTGACTTGCTAGACAGGAGGGGAACGGAGGATCAAAAAGGAAAAATATGACTGGAAAGATTGAGTGAGACTAGAAAGGCTAAGGAGACGCAATTGGGGGGGAAACGGAGAAAAGTCACGTTTCCCAAGTTGACATAAAAAGTAAGCAACTCGACAGAAGGGACCTTAGATATAATACGCCACAGTCATTTATTGGACGCTTTTGCAATACCAAGCCCTTGATTTGAATTCAGCGGCTAAAACGCAGATGTTAGGAATATTACAAAAATTAAAAAGTACTTTTTTCTTAATATTAATGTTAGGAATATAAAAATTAGCTGGCCGGATGGCCTATTCTGAGCAGTGAACTAATATGTTCTTACTTTTACAGACGGATAGATAATATTGAAGATAATGACAAAAGACAGTGTTGTTCACATCATTGACAGACTGTATTGAATCTAAAAGTGTCGCTAATTGCACACAAAAACACGACCTCGAAACGCAGGTGTTCAAATCTACGTAGTATGGAAGAGAAGGGATATTTGTGGTGGCTGTGTCTAAAAATAACTTTTAACGACAAAATTTTGGAGGGGAGAGAAAGGTTGGTTCAAAAATCGAGTACATTTTGTAGAAACACAAGTAGAGACGGACAGACTAACAGATAACCATCCATACTTGACTGAAGCATGACTGAAATGACTTTATGGTAGGAAATTTGAAATTTAAAATAAACCTAGGCAGTGATTGGCCACAGACAATCATATCATTAGCGCTCAGACGCGAAAGTGGGGCCATTCTTCAATAGTTGTTCAGTGATAGACACAGATTTTAAAGTGTGGTGATTTCCATATGAAAGAAAGTGTAATAAATTTAGGGACGCCATACTATAGCCAGCAGCTCAGCTGAGTTTTGCTAGCAATTCTGTGTTATTTATTCATAATCTGGTAAGATTGAAATTATTTCTTTGTATATTTTGAATATTGTTTCATGTTCGAGTGATTTGATACTGCCATATCGAAATCTAGCCTTACAAACAAGTAGGGATTTGCTCTAGAGCCCCCGCCCTAGTCAGGGTCTAGGGACCAACAATGTACATAAACTCCAGCAAGGATTATGCAAGACAGATCAAGTGTTGGGAATAATGAAACATATTACCTATCCTCTTTTAGGGCAGACAACTAATAAATATTTTTTCAGAATCTATGGTCTGGGAGGATCTATCTGATGTAAAACCACCATGGTAAATGTGCTGTTTGGTCAGAGAGATCTGACCTGTCTGTATGATGTGGTTGTTGTGTCAGTGTTGTGTCCAGACGTGGGTAGAGAATAGATTTTGACACATGGCCCATACTTTGATTGCAGAGCTGCGAGTTTCTGTTGTCAACCAAGCAGTGACTATTCAGTTGGTGACTTTACTCGAGTGTATCTGTGCAGTACTTGTGACAGAGACCACCATTATTGCCCGCCAGCACAGAGAGATGGGACCACCAGATTTCAGCACCAGAGCTACAACTAAAAGATGAGTGAGCCTCTGGTCTGCTGGACATTCACCAACCACGTTTAGTTACTAATACCCTCATAAAAATTCCCACCATTTTCTGGACACTGTGTAGTCAATATAGACAGGTGTGATGAGGCCACCCCAACAGCACAAACAGTAACTATCCTCCCAAGTAGATGACTACTAGAACATTTTAATAAAACTACTAGTATAGTACATATATATGTACACTATTGCATTTATGATATAATATTCCATGCATTTCTTTCATAATCTCTAAATCCTTTTAAGTTCTGGTCAACCTAAAAAATTGATCCAGAACAAAATAAATGTAATATAATTTTATCAAAAATTTTACACACGTGAGTTAGTTCAGTGTATTTTAACATTTATTAATATTATTAGTCTTGTTAAATATCTGTGGGTATATCTATAACCTATTACACCACACTACATATCATAACCCTAGACACTTTACGTAGCCACATTCATTAAAAAAAAATTAAGTGTGAGGTCGTAGTGGTAGCAAGAAAGGCCTTCTGACAATTCTCAACTACATTTTATCTCAGGAGCCTTCACAGCTGGCCTCATACAATTACATTTAGTAATATCAACATCATACAATACCATCAACACCACTACATAAATTGGGGTCTTGTCCAGGGATAATTAGCCCAACAGTAATATTAGGATCTCCTGGTGGGAGAAATAAAAGTAGGGAAATAAATTGTAAAATTCCCTTTAACATTAAAAGTGTCCCTGCAGATAAAAGTTGGTGAATCTTCACAGCCAGTAATAATTAATTAGTTAACTGGTTAGTTAGAATTAGTTAGACTATAGTCATAAGAAGTACTTAGTGTATTTACTGGTTAGAGATTTAGCTTGTATATTATTATATTGTCTAAAAAGTATGGCAGAGCTGGCAAAATTTAGATCAGCTGCTGTGCTCACCGCGAAGGAGATGGGAATGGATGGTCAAATTTTAATTCAATACGTAACGGCTGAATGTGATAAATATATTGAACGGGAAGAAAGGAGGTTAGCTGAAGAGAAGAGGTTAGAGGCTGATAGAGAAATTAAGAGGCTGCAGATTGAGGCAGAAGAAAAACGACAGCAAAGGGAGGCAGAAGAGAAAAGATTGACTGCCGAAAGGGAGGCAGAAGAAAAAAGATTGACTGCCGAAAGGGAGGCAGAAGATAGAAGGTTGCAAAGGGAGCACGAATTACGACTAAGGGAGCTGGAATTACAAGGCCCGGCTCCTGAAAATGGTGCCAGCCCTTTTGCCTCAGATGCTACGCCCAGTCTGGGAGCCTCAAACTCAGCTATGGGGTTTCATTTAGACCATTTTGTTGAAAAAGACGATGACATAGAGGGGTACCTAGGACGTTTTGAGTTATTAGCTACTACATATGGGTTAGAGAGAGAGAGGTGGAGCTTAAAGCTATCACAGGGATTGAGAGGTACTTCTTATGAAGTATTTGCTAAAATGAACAGGGAAGACCAAGACAATTATGACATGTTAAAGCAGGCTTTGTTATTAAGGTACGAGAAGAATGGTGAATTTTATCGTAAGAAATTTAGAAATGCCAAACTGTTGTCTGGGGAGACATACCACCAATTCTCTGCCAGACTAGAAACCTATTTGGAGAAATGGACGGCTCTGGGGAAGACCCAAGATCTTAAAGAAATGATCATGATTGAGCAATTGAGAGAGTCCATGGCTCCAGACATGAGAAATTTTCTCATGTCTGGAGCCATGGACTCTCTCATGGAACAAGGTGCAGAGAAGTTGGGGGAAATTTTAAATGTTGCTGAGAGGTATCAGGCAGCCCAGGCAGAGGTAAGTGGTGCTAAGAAGAAGCACATAGACAATTTTAAAGCTCCACAGCAATTTAATAAATTTGATAATAGAGAGCAGGGAAATAAAGGTAGGACAAACTTTGAGCGGCCAAGAAATGACTATCGCGACAGAAACTCACAGTTCAATGACCAAAAGTTCAATGAAAGAAAACCGTTGAACCAAGGAAAAAGATGGTGTAAATGGTGCAAGAAGGATAACCATAACACCGAATTTTGTAGAAGGAAACCTTCAAACATTGCTGCAATGAAGTCGGGGACTCAAAGATTAAAGGTTAATCCTAAGGAGCAACAGGAACCTTATCACCCCCCAGTTTGTGAGGATGTTATTTGTAATGGGGTCACCATAAGGTGCCTTTATGATACAGGTTTGGATTATGATTCAGTTGTGAAGTCTAGCCTAGTGGACCCAAGTCAGTATACCACAGAAACAGTGGAAATACAAGGGGGCGACTAAGGACATACCACTCATGACACTTCCCATCGCAAGGATAACGGTGAAAACTCGCTATGTGGAAGGAGAAATCAGAGCAGCAGTGATAGATGAACCAATCTACCCTCTGATATTGGGGTGTAGATACGTCTTCTTGGGGAATCCCGAGAAACCTGTTATCATGGCGACAGTGCAGACCAGGTCACAGAAGAAGGAGGAAGAAGGTGAACCTATAAATGCTCATCCAGAGGAGATGAGGAAGGCGCAGGCTGAGGATAGGACACTCAAGCCCTGTTTTAAAAAATTGCCCAAATGCCACACACCTCCGAGCAAGGGGGAATATTTCATGAAGAACAAACTATTATACAGGAAGACAGGAACTAGATCCACTGGTCACGGACAGTTAGTTCTTCCCAAGATATATAGGGCAAACTTAATAAGGAGCTTACATGTTGGAAAAGATGGTGACCATGAGAAAGTCGGTACCATCTGCCAAAAGATTGCTCGAAAATACTATTGGCCCGACGTAAATGTCGATGTTGAAAACTTTGTAGAAGCATGTGGCATATTTCATGAGGGAACACCCACAAAGGGAAAATATGTGCAGGACCTAGAAACGCCACGGGGCAACTTTAGGCCTGAAAGGAAAACTAATTATACTCGGGTAGACAAAGTGGAATGGGAGCCCCCTTTTCACACCCAGTCTTCACTTGAATGGATTAATATGGCCACTATGCGAAGAGTACAAAGAAGAAATTTTACCCAGGATAAGATGACAATCCCTCGGTCAGACTTATATAAACTGGAAGAACAGAAAAGAGAGCGAAGATCTCTCATAAGCAATCTTAAGTGGGGAGACAAACCCCAGAAAAAAATTGGTAGTGGTCGATTTGTGAGTGATGATTCTAGGAAGAAAAGTCCTCATTATAAAGCTTCTAAGGGACGGGACCAGACGGGTTCCAGGAAAAATCCGTATGATAAATTAAAGATCCAGATGTAACTTTATTAAGGACCTGGACAGATGAGAAGGCGGAAGAGACTGTTACCTCATCGTATCAATATGTGAACGAACTGACCACTCGTTTGAAAGCTGGATGGAAACTGGCAAATGATAATTTGAAACAAGCCAGGAAGAAACATGCAGCATATTTTAATAGGAAGGCAAAGGACAGGGAACTGGCAGTCGGAGAGAAGGTGCTGCTTCTACTACCGGGAAGCCAGAATAAATTACAAATTGGTTGGCAAGGTCCATATACGGTTCTAGAGAAGGTGTCTAGAACAAACTATAAAATTGACAAAAAGGGGAAGGAAAAAGTTTATCATGTAAACCTGTTAAAGAAGTATCTGGACAGACCACTCCAGGAAAGCACCCCCTTATTGACCTTGGCTATTGCAACCCAGATGCAAAAAGAACCACTCACCTCACATGAATACCCATTACATCCTTGTGAAACAGCAGCACAGGTAAAAGTCAGTAAGCACCTGACTAAAAACCAGAGGGAGAGAGTTCAAAAGGTTCTGGAGGAACATACAGATGTATTAACAGATAAACCAGGCCATACAAATTTGCTACAGTATGACATGAAACTGGTAGACTCAAACCCAATCTGTATGAGAGCCTATTCTATTCCGTTCGCGAAGGAGAAGGCATTGAAGGAAGAAATAGAGTATTTGTTGAGGAGGGGATTATTTCGCACAGTGAATCATCTTTTAGTTCTAGTGTCGTTTTGTTGAGAAAACCGTCTGGGGAACACAGATTGTGCATAGATTACAGGAAACTGAATGCTGTCACAGAAGGACAAGTGGATCCATTACCAGACACAAAACAGTTATTTGCCAGACTGAACAAGGCAAAATATTTTTCAAAAGTGGATCTTAGTAAAGGCTATTACCAGATCCCAGTGAAGCCTGAAGTGAGACCTTATTTGGCTTTTAGCACTTCGGATGGACATTATGAATTCAATATGCTACCATTCGGACTGAAAAATGCTCCGAGTGTGTTTTCAAGGATGATGCGAAAATTGTTGGATCCCCTGAATAACCCATGTATCACGAATTTCATGGATGATATTCTCGTCGCCACAGAGACATTTGAAGAACACATTGAAGCTCTGGAGATGTTGTTTGATAGACTTCGGGAGGCGAACTTAACTGCTAGGCCAACAAAATGTTGTATTGGATGCAAAGAGTTGGAATTCTTGGGACACACTGTATATCAGGGTAATATGACCCCTGATCCTAAGAATTTGGAAAAACTGCAGAGAGCACCTAGGCCACAAACAAAAAAAGGACGTGCGATCATTCGTGTCGTTATGCGGATTTTATCAGAAATACATCAAAAATTTTAACGCTATTTGTGCTCCTCTGACTGATCTGACTCGCAAGGGACTTCCAGATAAAATTATTTGGACTGCACAATGTGAACTAGCGTTCCAAGAGTTAAAGGAAAAACTCACTAGCAAGCCTATTCTCAAACTGCCTGATTTGACACAGGACTTTGTCTTAAGAACCGATGCAAGTAATGTAGGAGGAGATAACCTATGTAGGGGCTTTGTTGCTAAAAGATCTCTTTCACCTGATGGGGAACTGAAACCAGTCGCTTATGCAAGCCGCAAATTGAATAAGGCGGAACAAGGATACTCCACAAGCGAAAAAGAATGTTTAGCGTTAATCTGGGCAATAAAGAAGTTTCATAAATCTATCTGTATGGTGGACATTTGTAGGAACTGCGTTGAGTGTGGATTTTAAACGGACCATCAGCCTCTCGTGTTCTTGTCTCAGGCTAAGCATGAAAACGCAAGATTGCTGAGGTGGGGTTGCTTTCAACCTTATCAGTTGAAATCCAGTCGCTTATGCAAGCCATAAATTGAATGTCGGTGCAGATTTCCTCAGTCGGCACCCCTGTGATCAAAATTAGAGTAGTGGCAGACGTGAGGAGTAATTTTACCTATGTGTATCGCTGGTTTTGGAACTTGCCATAGGCATGTTTTCAAGTGGGGAGATGTGTAGTGAAATTGACAGAGATACAACGGTAAAATCCCTCCAAAGATAACATTTAAGGATAAAAACATAATGCGTAGGCTGCTGATGTACATGATCCCTAGACCGCAGGTCATCACCCTCCATAAAAATTGACTTGCTAGACAGGAGGGGAACGGAGGATCAAAAAGGAAAAATATGACTGGAAAGATTGAGTGAGACTAGAAAGGCTAAGGAGACGCAATTGGGGGGGAAACGGAGAAAAGTCACGTTTCCCAAGTTGACATAAAAAGTAAGCAACTCGACAGAAGGGACCATAGATATAATACGCCACAGTCATTTATTGGACGCTTTTGCAATACCAAGCCCTTGATTTGAATTCAGCGGCTAAAACGCAGATGTTAGGAATATTACAAAAATTAAAAAGTACTTTTTTCTTAATATTAATGTTAGGAATATAAAAATTAGCTGGCCGGATGGCCTATTCTGAGCAGTGAACTAATATGTTCTTAATTTTACAGACGGATAGATAATATTGAAGATAATGACAAAAGACAGTGTTGTTCACATCATTGACAGACTGTATTGAATCTAAAAGTGTCGCTAATTGCACAAAAAAAACACGACCTCGAAACGCAGGTGTTCAAATCTACGTAGTATGGAAGAGAAGGGATATTTGTGGTGGCTGTGTCTAAAAATAACTTTTAACGACAAAATTTTGGAGGGGAGAGAAAGGTTGGTTCAAAAATCGAGTACATTTTGTAGAAACACAAGTAGAGACGGACAGACTAACAGATAACCATCCATACTTGACTGAAGCATGACTGAAATGACTTTATGGTAGGAAATTTGAAATTTAAAATAAACCTAGGCAGTGATTGGCCACAGACAATCATATCATTAGCGCTCAGACGCGAAAGTGGGGCCATTCTTCAATAGTTGTTCAGTGATAGACACAGATTTTAAAGTGTGGTGATTTCCATATGAAAGAAAGTGTAATAAATTTAGGGACGCCATACTATAGCCAGCAGCTCAGCTGAGTTTTGCTAGCAATTCTGTGTTATTTATTCATAATCTGGTAAGATTGAAATTATTTCTTTGTATATTTTGAATATTGTTTCATGTTCGAGTGATTTGATACTGCCATATCGAAATCTAGCCTTACAAACAAGTAGGGATTTGCTCTAGACCCCCCGCCCTAGTCAGGGTCTAGGGACCAACAATGTACATAAACTCCAGCAAGGGTTAAGCAAGACAGATCAAGTGTTGAGAATAATGAAACATATTACCTATCCTCTTTTAGGGCAGACAACTAATAAATATTTTTCAGAATCTATGGTCTGGGAGGATCTATCTGATGTAAAACCACCATGGTAAATGTGCTGTTTGGTCAGAGAGATCTGACCTGTCTGTATGATGTGGTTGTTGTGTCAGTGTTGTGTCCAGACGTGGGTAGAGAATAGATTTTGACACATGGCCCATACTTTGATTGCAGAGCTGCGAGTTTCTGTTGTCAACCAAGCAGTGTCTATTCAGTTGGTGACTTTACTCGAGTGTATCTGTGCAGTACTTGTGACAGAGACCACCATTATTGCCCGCCAGCACAGAGAGGTGGGACCACCAGATTTCAGCACCAGAGCTACAACTAAAAGATGAGTGAGCCTCTGGTCTGCTGGACATTCACCAACCACGTTTAGTTACTAATACCCTCATAAAAATTCCCACCATTTTCTGGACACTGTGTAGTCAATATAGACAGGTGTGATGAGGCCACCCCAACAGCACAAACAGTAACTATCCTCCCAAGTAGATGACTACTAGAACATTTTAATAAAACTACTAGTATAGTACATATATATGTACACTATTGCATTTATGATATAATATTCCATGCATTTCTTTCATAATCTCTAAATCC
Organism: Oreohelix idahoensis; assembly: GCA_024509875.1. Taxonomy (NCBI): domain Eukaryota; kingdom Metazoa; phylum Mollusca; class Gastropoda; order Stylommatophora; family Oreohelicidae; genus Oreohelix; species Oreohelix idahoensis. Next base: position 62,541 of record JAMPIV010011201.1, read on the forward strand.
TTTTAAGTTCTGGTCAACCTAAAAAATTGATCCAGAACAAAATAAATGTAATATAATTTTATCAAAAATTTTACACACGTGAGTTAGTTCAGTGTATTTTAACATTTATTAATATTATTAGTCTTGTTAAATATCTGTGGGTATATCTATAACCTATTACACCACACTACATATCATAACCCTAGACACTTTACGTAGCCACATTCATTAAAAAAAATTAAGTGTGAGGTCGTAGTGGTAGCAAGAAAGGCCTTCTGACAATTCTCAACTACATTTTATCTCAGGAGCCTTCACAGCTGGCCTCATACAATTACATTTAGTAATATCAACATCATACAATACCATCAACACCACTACAACAATAATCGTGTGCCCTTAGTGAAAGTTTAGTCTAAAAGTATTTAAACTATCACGTACTACTTGTGAGAGTTTAGACCGACTATTTAGACTAACTATTACAATTTCAGTAGACCGCGAAGCTAACATCAATGAATGCATCCCATAATCAAGCACGCACCTGGCTGGAACTGACTTCGCCCATTTTCATTTGCAGACCAAAATCCTGGCATGACACGGCTGTTTGTACCTTATACCAGAGCGCTCTTTTAGTTCGGTGGCCGGAATTCTGACACCGGGTAATAAATCTTCCTCGCACCGTTAAGGACTGGCTCTAGTTTTGTCAAGAAAATACTCCAGGATGATAGACCCGTTATGGTCTGCCCTCTAGGTTTAGCCCCCAGTCCCGTTTAGGAAAAAGATGATGGCCCAAAGAGGATCAATGATACATTAGCGGTAATCAAATGAATTTCCCCTGTTAAAGGTATGGATAGACTTAGATATACTCTGATCTATTCTAAGGGAAATTATGGTTAGCAATACTTGCATAAGGACAATTAGAACAGCAAAATGGGTGCCAAATTTCAACAATGGAGAAATCCCTCAGTCCACCATTCACTCTAGACATTCAGCCGTGTACACGTGCACATACTCACTGTTTTTGTAGACATATCTGGGAAAACACAATTTTGTTAGGACATTCACATACAGAATCACCAGAGGTGGTCGTAGCCAAGAAAACCCCAGCTCCACAAAGTCAGATATAATTCACTGCTTCGGGGAACGTTTCCTTGGTATTTCTTATTCTAGGATATCTGTCTATGTCACATTTAAAAAAATCTTGTCCAGGCACGAAAGTTTACAGTGAGCACCGTGTCAATAGCTTAAGTTTTCTAGTAATAGGAATGTCAGGTCGGTGCCTTCTCTCAGTATAGGATTTACTTTGGTCACACCACAGATTTGTCCACAAAATAATCTAGTCGGACAATGTTAATGTTATTTCTTGTAATATTCACGCCGCCAGGCAGAAAATTTACGTAGAGTTTATGAAAGAATTTAAGATCTGGCGCAAAGGCCCCGTATTGATCATTACAGTCTTTGAAACCCGTTAGTGGGATATAGTATTTCTGTCTAACTCTGTTGGCATATGCACTGTCAGACCAGTGTTACTTGAGAAACCCACGTGGTTCAAAATAAGGACTGTCTATTTCTTCACAAATATGAAACTCTTATTGAACGCCGGTAAAGTTCGGGTCACCCCAGTATTTCCTGAATAAAAGGAAAAGCACATATAAATCATTTACATATTATGTACTCAATATAACTTACATTAAACAGCAAGCCGACCGCTTGACTTATTATTTAAACTTCCGGTGAAATAAGTTATATTTAAATCAATCATCAGGAATTAGGAATATTTGCGTATTCCGTCAATATTCACTGATGACGCATCTAGCATTTATGAGTTAGTTATTAAAACAGTTTCGACTGAGCATTAGCCGTTAAATTAAATTCCTTATAGCTACTTGTTTAGTAAGCTAAAGATATAATTTATTTTGTATTTCCACTGCAACTCGTCGACAAACTATAAATTAAGCACTCTGGACACAGAACTAGTTTAAAATGAAATAGGCGATTAAACACTTTATCACTTCACAAAATACTAGAGATCTATTATATATAATATTTACCTCAAACACAGAAGTACTAAGAACTTAAACCACTTCGACCAAACTAAAGGCCATCTCTATTAACAGAGATTATTTAGAAATCGAACGAAGGCTAGTTCTGTCTTTACTGCAAAGTTACTGAGTGAAATGAAATAAAGTTTCAAACTTGGGTTAATATTTTAAACCAGACAAAGGAGGAACTATTATTTCGTAGATCGAAATTCTCTCCCCTTTCCGGCTTTAACGACACGTTTAACACCTAACATGTCGTAACTGCCACCTACTGACCAAGATGTACGCGTGTCAGTTTCAAATCCCAGACAGCCTGTCTGCGGTGCGGAGCGATTTTTCACGCTACGCCAGGTTTTTCTAACGAAAAACCTCATGCGTTTCTGCAAACTGTAGACAGCTGTCTCGTTCCTGCACTGTGAGGATGCCGGGTTTGACACCTTATGCTAGTGTCAGGTGAAAAATGGTAGACCAAAAGTCTGCTCTTTAGTCTGGGTATGAAACATAATCACACCTTTCGTCTACTGACATCTATGTAATAAAATCACTATTGCGATTTCCCGTTTAGAGAAAAGAAACAGGTAAAGTTAAGGAATAGTATGCAAAATATATTTCGCAAACGAATGAATGCAAAATATACAGGAAAAAAAAACAATAAAGAGAGATAACAAAATTACAGAATTCGGGTGAAAGAATAGGAAGACGCTATAGGCAATTTAATGATCAAAACCTACGTGACACACACTCGTTCTGGATAAACACAGCTCTAAAATTCTTTTGTGTGCTATAACTTTGTTCTGTGTTCTATTTTTGATTGTATTTTTATTTGTTTGAAATTATATTTGACGGAGTTACAGACTTTTGAAAACAGCGTCTTCATTTGAGGAAATTCATAACAGAAGTAATCTATTTATTAATGTAATATCTGAAAATCGGCCCATTCTTATGAGTTTATAATTATATAGACTTCTCGAAGGGAAGCTAAAGATTATTTCCACATACTTTTTTTATTGGTTTCACATCTTAAATATGTGTGGTACTGGTAGTCAGTTTTGTGAGTTTGGCATTACAAGAACAAGCATATTGTCAACAGATTTTATAACATTTAAATCACTGTAAACGCATTCCTGATACTCGCAAATCTTAAATGAGGTTGTAAAAAAATAACTTTTTGTAAAGTACTATCTGTTTTTGCATTTTCATTCATTTATAATAATATTTAGCTACGCATATAAGCGTCAGAAAACATATAAAGCTATAGATTATTTCCACATACTTTGATCTATCTTTCAAGTCTTGTTAATCTTGTATTTATAATATGAATGTCTTTTTTTATTGTGTGTGAGACAAGGACTGTTCCATTAGTGTTCTTTGGAAGAAAATCAAAACAAGGAAATAAAGACATCCATAGAGCATACAACTTGCAAACCAATGGAATTTTGGCCATGTTGATAAGAGATTACAATAGATATATGAAATATGGGAAAGGGAATAAAAGGCAAGTGGCACGTTACGATAATTGTTTCCACAAACAAATGTTAGAGATTGAAATTGAATATGTAGCTCCTCCGTATCTTCATATTTTATTAGGCATTGTTTTGAAACACCACAGACTTCTAGAACAGGTAGCCGATACAATAGATGCCAAGATATTTTAGAAGCCGCAAGAGATACACGCAGACATTAGTACTATTAAGAACTTGAAGAGATTTGGTAGGAACTGGAAACAGACAGAAGAATTAGAAGCTAAGATTGAATTTTTTCAGGAAGGTATTGAACTTTGTGAGGATAAGGAGGAGACATAGTTTTAAAGTTAAACTTGAAAATGCATAAGATGCGCTGGTCAAACTTCAGTTTCAACATCTGTGTGCTAGGTCTGGTCCAGTTTTCTCACACTTGGACAAGGTACTAGCCAAATACAAAATCATACCACAGGCTTATTATAGCAGAGCATTCATATGGAATCACTGCCACAGATATCTCACACAAAAAGTTTATAAAGATCTTACAAGAGTAATCATTACACAAACCACTGAAAATTACAAACAAATAAGATATAACTGACATAGCTTTTATTGCCAGAGAACAATTCAACTCACTGAACGAAGCAGAAAATACATAACAAAATATCACACAGTAAACCTATTTGTAAAGAATCAATATCATCAATAACAGCATCAATAGAGACATATATGTCTTTGTTCAGAAAGCTATTCCCCAGTTAGACAATTCCTAAACAGCACATATTAGAAAAACATTGCGCAGACTGGATCAGAACTCATGGCTTTGGAATGGGCATGCATGGAGTGTAAGGAGAAGAATTTGTACATTCCACTATTTCCAAAATTGAAAGACGCGCCAGCGGTATTAAAAATACAACTTCACAATTAAAATTTATAATGGAAACTCATTTGTTACAAATTTCTCCATCTGTGAATGTACAGATTCCTCCTATAAAAAAGGAAGTTTGAATGATAATTGAGCGAAATTTTGTGGCTAGAGCAAATTATGGCAGTTGTTGCGTGAGAGAGTGACAGAATTAACAGAGTGTGGAAATCATTTAATAGGGGAATGTTTTATTTATTAAAGTGAACATTTTATTTCACTCATGACCATACTCATTTTACATGACCATCGTGAGGTATGATTGAGAGATAATTGTTTTATCTCATGTTGTAAGCACAATTGAGTGTGTTATTTTAAGGTAATAAATGTTGACTTGCAATTCAACGTTTCAATAATTCATGTTTGACGCATGAATCCAAAAAAAAAAAAAAACTATGATATCCATTCTCTGTAGGTTTTCTACTTTTGATTTCTGTAATTTTTTTGCATATTGATTGGGGTCGTTTTAGTTTAATTATATAAGAAAGAAACCATAACAAAATATAAAAAAAAACGTAAATTTTACAATATTTCAGACTTCTGTTCTAATTGTGATAAAATGTTTGTTCTTGTTCTAAAATTTACTCTAACATTTCTAGTCTAGCTTAACGCAAAATTAAAGCTGGTATTTATAATAATAAAGTTGCCTAAAAGCATTAATTATTCCCTATCAAAAGTAAACACCGCCATATTTTTTCCCGTTAGGAGGATGACCCCGTGACCTTTGTCACGATAGCTATAAATAGCGCGATCAGGAAAAACTAAAGTATCGCTCGCAAACCGCCGTGATAAAAATAAACGTTATAGTCGATGAATGTGAATCCGCATCACGCACTCGCCCTGCCAAGGCAGAATACCGGCACGGGTTTCTGCCCATGCGAAACACCTGCGAAACACATACTAGTCTGCTTCACAGGCAACTGTCTCACCCGTAATACACAAACTGCACAAAACTAAAAACATACATGTGTGTATTTCTGCAGTACACTATTCTCATAAAATAAATTTTAATTTTTTTCTGCAGTTGAAAATATATGATCAATTAAAATAAAACATTATACCGTGTACCCTTTGATAGACAGACAGTCATGCGAACGACAGACAAACAAATAGAGAGAAGTTAGATATAGACAGACAAACAGGCAGACAGACAGAGAGACAATGAGACAGACAGATAGATAGATAGATAGATAGATAGATAGATAGATAGATAGATAGATAGATAGATAGATAGATAGATAGATAGATAGATAGTTAGATAGATAGATAGATAGATAGATAGTTTACTGCACAATGGAATTAAACATCTGTAGCACGTTCGTTTTCTGTTAAAAAGATGGTAAAACCCGAAAAGAAAACTTGAAAATCATCAGGCAAGAAGGTAACTTTATCAGCCATCTCAAATCGCTGAATTTAAGAACCCATAATTTACTTAAGCAACCATAGACAAAACAAAATGTTTATCATATTGCCAAAGTTTAATGATAACCCTCAAAAATGTTTTTGTTTTGAAAAAGAATGAAAGAGGTAATGGGTTTTTAAGGTGATTTATAGACATGCTATATATATATATATATGATTTCTGTTCAGCCACTAAAATTACAAGAATTTCAGTTACTGAATTTAACATTAAAACGCAATAAAGAATATTAGAGATGTTACATTTTGTCTCGCTCAGCTCATGTGCGTGATAAACTCAAGTATGCATTTATATCAAGCAAGTAACACCTGATGAATTGTACGTTCCTATCGTTTTAAAATAAAGGGTGACTTTAAATCAGGGCTTCTTAACTTGTGGTCCACTGTCCCTTCGGAGGTCATGTGTGGATTCTGGGGAATCCGTGGCCATAACCTAAAGTTTAAAATTTAAAGTTTTAATTATGCATCATGTGGGAAACAAAGAGCCAAGGATCCAGACCCCGAGGACGACCCAGAGTCCGCTGAGAGGACAACATTAGACAATCTTTGAAGGACCGAGGACTAGAATGGAACCAGGCCAGGAGGAAGACAGCCGATAGGATAGTCTGGCGCTCTCTCTTCCAAACCTCTACACCTCACGGTAGAAGGGGAACGACTAAGTAAGTAAGTATTATGCAATTATGAAATTGTTTTCAAAGAAAGGGTCCATAGCCTTCGTTGGACAATCAAAGGGTCCCTTGCTTTCATTGGGCAATCAAAGAGTCCATTGCTTTCATTGGGCAATCAAAGAGTCCATAGCCTTCGTTGGACAATCAAAGGGTCCCTTGCTTTCATCGGACAATGACAGGGGGTCCTGGCACACACACCAAAAAAGGTTCAGAAATCTTTCTTTGGATGGTATTAAAGCTATAGCACTTGAGGGAAATTTTTTTTTTTTAAAACCAAAGATCACGTGGAGTGTAATCCAGCATAATCAATTGTTTAATAATTAAAGCAAACATATGGGCTGCAATTATTGCTCGCTGCCGATTTCAATTTTGTGCCACCGTCATCTTCTCTAATCCTGAGGTTCCGGTTAATTTGTCTTTGTTTTTCTTTTAACAAATTCTTCTCCAGTTCTCTGTGGTCTTGTCCATTCTTCCCTTCCCTTATAGAGAATATATACTATGGAGAAATGAAGGATACATGAGAGTTGGGAAGATTCGAGAGAACATGGAAGCTTCTTACTAGCTAATGCATTGAAAAAATACAAGGGTAAATTTTACTGAAAAGAATCAATTTCTGTTCTATCGTTTTGTCTACAACGTAAGAAGTAAAGACACGTTTTAGGGACTACTTTTAATTTGACTAATTTCACCGACAAGCAGAAAATAAAATTGTCCATACATTCTATTGCATCAGAGCAAAATAGGATTGCCGGTTATCAATAATCAGTGATTCGTCATACCTTTGACAAAAACATAAATTTGTGAACGATAGAGCATGACTTGACCTGGTTTCGAACCTAGCCTTTTTGCCTCGAGAAGCAAGCACTCTAACCGTTGAATCTTTATTTGCTTCATAATTGACTTTATCTGATAGATCACTCTTCTGGCTTCTTGAATGTTCACTTCAATGGCTCTTGACGAACTGTCACTTGTGGTGAACATACTGCCAATTTGAGCTCTTCCACTTGGTTTTACCAGCTTGGGCGCTTGTTTACTTGACATTCTCGATATCTCTGTTTTATCTACTTCGGTCTGCATGTCTTGTTCTACGCTGCTGGTGTTAAGAATATTTGTATATTTCTGTAACTGTGTGCCGTTTTATAAAATGTATACTTAAAGAAAACTGTTTTTAAACTAAACTTTCATGTGCATTTAAAAAAAAAAAAGTAAGTAATATTTCCTACACTCAAGGTACGTGAAAAGAATCTTTATGGTAAAGTACGCGTACATATAAGGAAGTACAACTTTTGGAGAAAAAGGAATTTTTGGAGCACTTTTGTTTCGTCTCAAATATTAACTATGCAATCTTTATTGCTTTCATTACCTTTCAGCGGCCTGCCAAGAACTAGTTTGCAACAAAAACACTCCAAGCCTTCATAGTCTGTGCCATCCTTTCAAGGTCTTTCCAGTCCTTTAAAAAATCCCTTTCATGCCCGTCTCCAGCTTGTTTTCCTTGTGAGTATTTTCGTTATGTCTCCACTATTTCCTCAACCATATGGTTTCCAGAACTGGGACTGCCTTGTGATGCTATCGACTGGTTCCCTCAGCGTGTGTCCTACTTAAAGCCATCGTCTTCTTTTCACAGTTTTACCTACTGCTATTTGCCTGGTTCTTTCAATCATTTCCCCATTAGTGATTTTGTCGCACCATTTCAATCCTATTCTGCGCAAGATGAAATTTATGAAAGTCTGATGTAATCAAGCATTGCTTTTTGTGACCGCGTAATGCTCCAATGCATAAAGAAACATCTCAATTACAAAGTAAAACATTAACAAATAATAAGGAAATAAGAAATAATACAACAGGGCGTATGCTCCGTCTGGAGCATTGTTTTCACACAATATAAAGGATAACGTAATGTTAACTTAACATATAGCAAGAACATCCAGTTCTTATTTCTCACAGGCTAATAGTTGCAAAACTGAAACTAAAGGTCAGCCTCACCCCCAGTTGACACGGAGATAAGGAACTGTCAATCAAAGTAATTTGGTTAGACTAAACAAAGCAGCACTGGTATTGTAGTTAGCATTAAGTGCAGGTCATTTTGTATTGATTGTTGAAAACTTGAGTGACAAGTTTTTAAGTTTTATACCATGGTTTTCACACTGGTGAAAGTCATTCTAGAATTGACAGCCCAAACGAAACAAACACAAAACAATGTATTTAGAAAGTGACTTTGTTGAATTTATAAGACGTAACTATAAACAGAGGACAAGTCGTGGATGTAACTATAAACAGTGGACATGTCGTGGATGTAACTATAAACAGAGGACATATCGTGGATGTAACTATAAACAGCGGACATGAAGACGACAATTATGACAACACCAAAATTCAAAGACAAAGTAATATAATTTGGACTGACAGCTTATTTTATTAATAGGAGAAGGGAATGAAATGTAGATAGAAATAAGTTGTATATAGAAAAATGAATTCGGTGTTTAATCTTGAGCAATGAACACCTGTGCGTGGGAAAGGAGTATTGTAAATGAATGATTGATAGTTTGGTATTTGTTTTTCAGGAGAATATACGTAGAAGTAGTGTATAATTGGGGCGTGAGAAAGAGTTATTAGATTTAAAAGATAAATACTGAGATTAGCATTTCATACGGAGGTCAGGTTAACAAATTATGAAATCATGACATTTTCCCACGTAACGATAGAGAAAAACAAGTACCAAGGACAAATTGACAGTATAAATACTATAATTAGTACAGTCAGAGGAGAGCTCGGAATCCACCATGTAGAAGTAGACAGCAGACAGAAGTGCTGACTTGTAGTTAGAACGAGCTGTTAGTACCCGGCGTAGCCCGGAATTTTCTAGTAACAATTTATGAAACTTACGTACTCTGGAGCAGAAACGTCCAGCACTACCTACAGCAGCCTTGGTGGTATTTGTCAGCATATTGAGGTAACTAACTATTAAGTTCTAACTAGAAGTGACCACGTGAGATAGATGTATTCCAGCCTCTAGGGAGACAACTAACTACACGATATAATATTTTGGGGATGAAATTTGATGCTTTAATGTCGAACCAACTAAGTGTTCTGGGATCTCCCTCAAATAAACATAAGTAATCGTCTGCATCTGCAGTTGATATATTTGCAACAGTATTTTGTGTGATGTCCAGAAGTGTGTTGTCTCATTAACATTGTATATATAATGGTGGTGGTGATGGCAATCATCATACAATAATGAACAGCGGGGCTAGTCAGAGAACCTGGTAATTGAGGTTTTCACTCTCCTCCACAAGTAGTGGGGATTTACATCTGAGGCGTATAGCCTTTCGTTCCACTGCCACAAGAACAACTGAGCTATTTAGTAGACGAACTTTAATCTGGGGAATAAATGATTTATGTGGTCCGTGGACTGTCACGCTGGCACATATAGAGTGAATTTTGGCCACTGGGGGTAAGGCTGACCTTTAGTTTCAGTTTTGCAACTATTAGCCTGTGAAAAATAATAACTGGTTGTTCTTGCTATACGTTAAGTTAGCATTACAATGTATTACGTTATAATTTATATTGTATGAAAACAATGCTCCAGACGGAGCATACGCCCTGTTGTATTATTCCTTATTTCCTTGTTATTTGTTAATGTTTTACTTTGTAACTCAGATGTTTGTTTAAGCATTTGAGCATTACACAGTCACATTTTCATAGCACATTATAGCTTGACAGGAGCTAAACAACATATTACAAATGATGTACGAAATAGCTAGGCTGACATGCATCACAACATTTCTATCTCTTTAATAGTACATTACCATAAAGGTCCTTTTCTCATTACGCGAAGTTGAGTGTAATAAAAGATTATGTATTTTTTTTAAATGTTAAAGCCCTCTTTAAGGCAAATCGAAAGTTAAAAAAAAAAAAAAAGTTTTTCTTTAAAGACATTTTAAAAATGTAAACACTGAAAACATTGGCTCCCTTTAGTGGCACAAGGTAGTTTCCTGTTGATATTCAAGTTAACATTGTGACACTATTTTATTTCAAGTAAGTATTTCAGGACATGGCGTGATGTTAGTGCACCTATGTTTATTTGCACAACAAAACGCGATTAAACAAAAACACATTAACATTAGTCGAAAAGGACACGTATAGTTTTGAATCTGTACACTAAGTAATACAGATATAACGGACTTCTAAAGCAACATATTTAGCCTATTTAAAAGTTCCATATTATTGGCCTGTACTTTAAGGGCTATATATAATTCGTTAACAGTTATGTTATCATGCACAGGTTACCTCGCCTTTCAACCTCAAGGTTGGTGAATCTATGGGACCCACGGATGAGCATTAATTTTCAAATGTGATGCACAGCCAAAAGGAAGTTTAAAGCCATAAATGTATGACATCATTTTCCTTTTACTCCCTATGGAGCATCGAGCTATCATTGTAGCTGGCCCACTTTCAGGAAGCATAAACCAAGATGTTAGCATGCTCTTGCAGGAGTGGTTTATGTGGTAATTTGTTTTGCATGATGAGGTTGTCAGTCCCATTATAGAAAATATTTATCTGCCGTCACGTGAGCAGACCAATATTTTCAACAAAAAGGAGACAAACATGACAGAATGTAAGAAATATACATTTGTAAAATCCCATGGTTTGGCCATGTCTGCAGAATGAGAGAAGATCGGATACCACGACAAGCATGGGAAACAAAGAGCCAAGGATCCAGACCCCGAGGACGACCCAGAGTCCGCTGGGAGGACAACATTAGACAATCTTTGAAGGACCGAGGACTAGAATGGAACCAGGCCAGGAGGAGACAGCCGATAGGATAGTCTGGCGCTCTCTCTTCCAAACCTCTACACCTCACGGTAGAAGGGGAACGACTAAGTAAGTAAGTAAAATCCCAAAACAGTGTTTACAATAATTTCCATGCAGCAGACAAGTCGATATATGGGTCAACCATAGTAGTTGCGGGACCCGGTATGGACCACTCCGATAGCGCAACCAAACGGCTTTAGATTGTAATTATATTGTAACACGTTTTATATCAAAATGTAGCTAATAAGTGTAGTTATTATTTTATTTTTAATACAATGAAATATCATTTATTCCTGTCACGTAGGGTTTATATTCACTTAATTTCCTACATCTTCTTCCTATTCTTTCACCCGATTTCTCTCTTTTATTATCTCTGTATTTCATTTTCCCTGTATATTTTTCATCCATTCGTTTTGCGAATATTATTTTCATATAATTCGCAAACTTTACCTGTTTTCCTTTCTCTAAAACTGAGAATCGCACCTGGGTGGTATTGCGTACATGTCAGTCGCGCTGGTCGGATGACAGGCGTGAATTTACAGCATTCGCTAGACATTCGTCTGAGGGTCTCTGGCCTGGGGCGTGAAAATTCACCCGAGGGACATGGAAAGTAGACAGAGAGTCTGCATTTCAGTAAACGCATGAGGTTTTTCGTCAGGAAAAACCCGGCTTAGCGTGAAAATCCACTCCGCACTGCAGACGGTGGTCTGAGATTTGCAACTCATGCAACCCCTCGGCCACTGATGGCTGTTACGTCACGCGATAAGCGGACGAAGGTGTTATACGGACAGGGGAGACTATTTCGCTTGGCAAAATAAGATTAGGATCCTGTGTCCGATTTTAAAGATATTGGCCAAGTTTGAAACTTTAATTTCATTCTCGCTCATAGACTCACAGTAGATAGGTTGCTCGTAAACAGAATAGCTGTTAGCGAAGATCTCAGTTTGTTTCGGCAATTTGTCGAACTTCTAGACTTTCAGAAATATTTTCAGCATTTTTATTCTTAAGTTGTGCGACTACCTGTAATTCTGTGGTTGAGGTAATTAATATGATAGATATATAGATTTTGTGAGTGTTAAAGTGTTTAATCGCTTAATTCATTTTAATCTATTTCTTTAGCGCAGAAGAGAAATAAAGTGGTAGGCTATTATATTTTCTAGGGAAGCATTCAGTGGAAAGCAGAATAAAATTAAAATTTCTAGCTTATAACGGCAATTGTAGCTATTTATGAATTTAATTTAACCGCTAATACTCAGTCGAGTATATTTTTCTAAACTAACGTATAAACTCTAGAATCGAGCCTCATGAATGGTGACGGAATACGCACGTGTTCCTAATTCATGAGGATTGCTGAGTTTTAAATATAACTTACGTCACGGGAAGTTTAAATGATAAGCAAAGCTCTCTGCTTGCAAGTTTAAATGTAAGTTATAACCAGTACAGATTCTGTTTATTATATTAAATGTGTTATTTTTCCTCCACACAGTGAAAGTTTTGGGGTGACCCTAACTTTACCAGCACCTAGTAGTAGTTTCCATACTTGTGAAGAAATAGACAGTCCTTATTTTGAACCACGTGGGTTTCTTAAGTACCACTGGTCTAAACAGTGCATATGCAACCCGAGTTAGCCAGAAATACTATATCCCAATAACGGGTTTTCAAAGACTGTAATGATAAATACTGGACCTTGGAGCCAGATCTTAATTTCTTCTAGAAAAACTCTACGTAACATTTCTGCCTGGTGGCGCGAAATACTTCAAGTATTAACTAACATTTCCCGACTATATATATATATATATATATATATTTTTGTGGACAAATCTGTGGTGTGACTAAAGTGAATCCTATACTGAGGGAAGGCACCGACCTGACATTCATCATTTCTAGAAACCTACGCTATTGACACTGTGCTCTGCTAACTCCCGCGCCTGGAATAATTGTTAGGTGACTTAATCAGACATTTGAACAAATCTGCACACCCAAGTAGTCGTTCCCGGAGACTCCGAATTAAATACGTCTTTTGGAACTGGGGACTTCTTGGCAGAAGACTGCATTTTTTTGAGTCTGTGTGAAGATCTAAAATCAGTGTGTTCCAAGAGGCAGCGGGCCAAGTCGTGAGTACATGAATGAGAGGCCATGGCGGAATGAATGAGTGTACGCTGGTTTGAGTGATATTTTCACTATTATATCTTTGACACCCTGTTGCTGTCCTAAATTTTTTTCAATCTGCATAATTTGTTGCTAAGGCTAGAGTTCTTGTGTTTTTGTCTTAGGTTAAATCAGATTTTTTTCAAACTCTGTGCATATAATTACGAGATAAAACATAGAAAACTCTTAGACTCAAACCCTATGTATCTGTGACTCGGGCGCCATCATCTGTTCTCTTAACGGGGCCGGGCTAAACCTAGAGTTAACACTATAACGGGGCTATCATCCTTGCAACATTTCCTTGAATTTTTATGACTATGTGTATATGTATTTTCCTTGATGTACTTTCTTTGATGTTGTGAGCCGATTTTTTCCTGATATTAAAATCGCTCTTGAACTTAATAATCGTGTTTGCTCAGCTCGTTCTAGATAATATATATATCATTGTTATAGTTTTCCCACGTCTGTGTGTTTACCGGTCGTCACGTGTATGTGCGTGCCTGTGAGTGATAGAAATATACGTAATCTGTATATTGGTGTAGTCTGTCTGACGCTGTAACAACTGTTGTAGAAGATAGGTGAGAGAGAGAAGAATTCTTTTCGCTTTCAGAGACAGCCACTATATCAAAATCTATCATCTCACGTGTGTGGAAATTCTATTACCTTTCACTAACTCTCACTGAGTCTATCACCTATTCAAACCTATTCAGAAGGGACCAAACCTAGTCTTAATTCTCCTATCGAAAATCTACGACAATTCCTGATATCTAGTTCGCAATCTTCGTTCCTTATTGTTTTTCAAAGCTGGAGGTGGGAACCCGTGTGCTCGGTCCTCTGAGCGAGGGGCCCGATTCAGTCAAATAGGTTAACTCGGCTTAAGTCCGGTACTGACGACAGAGATCTAATTTTGTGAGGAACTATCATAGTGTTATCTTTTTCGCTGTTAGGCTGCGATATTTGATACCTTATTCCTTCAGCTTGTCATACGATTATGTTTTCTTACCTAGATTTATTCGAGTGCTCATATTGTTCATACTGGAATTCATGGCAGCGATATCAGTCATCTCTATGTTGGTTTCTTATCATTTTTTAAAACCAATTTTGAAAATATTTATTTACATTAGGTGTGCCTTACTTTTATCTTATGTTTACGCTCGTTTGTCCCTGACGAAAGCCTTCTAGCCGTGTGTCCTGGTATGACACGTTACCTGTTTGCGTTTATCCAGTCGTTAAGCAGCCTGTTATGCATTGCTCTACCGTCCGCATTATACAACGTTACTTTGAGAAACGCTATACATGTATTGCACAACTATCTTTCGGAAGCACCAGTGTCATAAACCTTACAACTGTAATTACCACACTTTAATCATCACACTGTAATCAGCACACTAGTATGATCCATGCCTTTTTTTAAATACCCTTTCACATATAATCTCTGATAAGGGTCGTCCACATATGACGTCACGCAATTTTACCAATTTTTTTAAAAACCTCCAACCCCCTTTCTCTCTTGTCACATTTCGTCACAAAAGCCCATAACCCCCCATGTGACGTCACAAATCTCTTAACACACCATATCCCATATTTTGATAGTACTGAAAATAAAGAACGTAATCGACTGTAAATGAGTTGACTAATGCAGATAAAATAATATTTTAAGCAGAATAGAGTAATTAATCAGGCTTTTTATAGTGAACTTTCCTTTCATGTGCCGCGTCTCAGCACGAGACAGGGCCCAATCTTTGCTTTACCCAACAAAATGCATGTGAACCCCACCCCAACACACAAATTGTAAACCCACACATGAGTTGGTTGAACTTGCTAAACGTTTGTGTCTTTGATGTCATAGGGCTGTTGATAACTTGTTATTGTTTTATTTTTAAAATTCTAATTTTAATCAACAGTACAGTTTATTTAGTCTGCATTTAGTTTTTAAGGTGTGTATTACTTTATGTTTAAATATATATGTGTATATATATATACACATATATATATATATATATATATATATATATATATATATATATATATGTGTATATATATATATATATATATATATATATATATATATATATATATATATTTCTCATGAAAAAAAAACAATTTAAACCAGTTACAATTTATAACAATTACAGTATTATATATTCCAGTCGAGATTATAATATTAGTATACGCCGTCCACAAGGGAGTTAACTTCTGCGGATGAAAGTAGATTATAAGGATGGAGGTTAAAAAATGCGATATTTTGTTCCGATATTATTTCTGAAAGAAGCGAACCTGACTCGTATTTTTTGTATGACATCAAATTTAAAAAAAAAAAAAAAAACCTCCTATCCCTATTGTCACATTTCTTCTTGGACCCGTAGCTGCTGCTGGTCAAAGCATTATGCGGCCATCACCCGTGGCAGCAACAAACTGCCTCCACCTTGCTCGGTCGGCGACTATACTTCGTTCAGTGCCCCAACTCTGGTTCATGCTTTTCATCCCGGCCTCCACTGTTTTCCGCCAAGTTATTTTTGTGGTTGGCATCTCTTCGCCTTCCTTTTGGGGCCTATAGCATATCTGTTATTGTGTGTAGAATATTCCTATTAGTGATGGCGTGTGGTCTCTTCTGAGGCAGGCCGTCTTAACAGCATTGCAGGCCCTGGGCAAAGCAATGCACTGGGTCCCTACCAGCCCTACCCACCCACGGGAATAAAAATGATGTCTTATGAACAATATGGCAGCATCCCAGCATGGGGCAACTAAATTCGGGGGGCCCTGGGCACTGCCCAGTGTGCCCATGTCTTAAGACGGCACTGTTCTGAGGACGTGGCCAACCCAACTCCATCGTCTGCCAGCTATGATGGAGTGCATCCTTCTTGGTGGCTCCAAGTAAGTAGTTCTTGGTTGGTGAAGGTATTCGGCCAAAACATTCGAAGAGTTTTCCTTAGGCAGGTTATGTGGAAAAGGTATCGCCACACATCGTCATAACATTTTGACCCCCTTCCCTCCTGACTGCGTGACGTCATATGTGGACGAACCCATAGTACTTAATTAATACCAAATATTTTTATAACATCATTAACAAACATATTGCAACATTTACTATTACAACCATCGCACTATAAAACTTTATAATCTCACGAATATTATGGATATTACTTTGAAAATCACAAGTATTATGCAGCTTAATAATATAAACATCCTACTGTAAAACTTAATGTTTGATTCACCTGCATCTTTAAACAGTCTATTCGAGTTTTACACACTCCTTAACAAGAATGTGCAACTATGACAAGACTAGCAACATGTCAATATAATATTCAACAAATTATTGAAATTTTTCTTTTTTCAGTTTCATTAAAACTTAAACAAAACATTGATTTTTCCATGTCATGGGAAAAATTACAGGACAGTTTATATCGCAATTTCTTTGTAAAATGTGATGCATATCAGTTGTTTTTCTCTCTTTCAAAGATAGGTTCACACAAACAAAAAGTAACACAAATGTAGGTTCAAATATAGGTTCATGTAAAGAGGTTTGCGTAAATTAAATTAATCTGAGCTAAAAATAAGAGAGACAGAAAGAAAGAGACAGATAGAGAGATAGAGAGAGACAGAGAGACATAGATAGATAGATAGATAGATAGATAGATAGATAGATAGATAGATAGATAGATAGATAGATAGATAGATAGATAGATAGATAGATAGATAGATAGATAGATAGATAGATAGATAGATAGATGAAATTTAAAGATCAATGAAATCATAGAGAAAAACAGAAATAGCAAAACATGGATCATAAATATTTCCATCATTGACAGAACAAAGAAAGCGAGTTTTAAAGTAAATTAACAACTTGAGACAACAGTGCAATAAAGTAAAGTATATAAATAGATAAATGAAACTAATTTTTACCGTACATGAAATGGGTCCTTCCTTCAAATGAAATGGGTCCTTCCTTCAAATGCTGTTTACTGTACACAGTCGTTCGTTTAGACTCTAACACTAAAATAATTAAATACTGCAAGGAAACATTTATAAAATTTCGTCGCAGCTTCAAAATCACAAGCGAATTAAATGTGTACGTTTTCACAATAAACACGTGCTGTGACGTCTGCTTTCACAAAGATCAACGGGACATCTCGTGAAACCAAATGTTAACGTCTGTTTCTTCAAGCAGAAGTGGTGGGATAATCTCAAGTGTTCCCGCGCTTCTCCAAGTGAGAGAGGTTTATTAATGGGCCCGCTTTTTCTCACAATGAGCAAATCTTCATTCCCATTCCCCCCTCCCCCCACCTCAACGGTCACCTCGCTAACCTTTCCTTTGAGCGTTCAAATGAATTGCGCGTGCCGCAGCATTTAAGGACAACCTGTTTCACAGCCATCAAGCGTGTGTGCCTGGCGAACGTACCACATCCTGTTAACAGATTCGATCTCTTAACACTTACTTGCAATCCGATTCTATTTCTAGAAATTAATCCGTTGTAACACGTCGGATCGAACTTTCATTTACGTTTCCTTCATTGTTCATATTTACTTCTTCCTTTTCTTGTATTTGTCCCCCTTCCATTGTACTTTTAAATTTGTCTTAGCGGTCGTCCACATATGACGTCATGCAAGGAGGGATGTGAGTGGGGGTCAATATTTTGTGATGACAAGTGACGAGGGGGCTTGACGTGCTGGGACGCAAAAAGAAAAAAAAAGTACGA
>JAMPIV010011202.1:0-132629 GCA_024509875.1 Oreohelix idahoensis
TATCATATCGTAGGTTGTCAACAGCACAACTTTTATCCCATTATGTTGTAGGCAGTGCGCAGAACGGACGCGAGCCGAGCAGGACAGAGATTATACAGATCTCGGAGTAAGATACCACAGTAAACAACACGTTCAATGAGCTGACTGTTATCAGTGTGGTGTCAACGTTTGTCATGTATGACTTAATGTACCTTCCATCATCAGACTGTCTGTTATCGTCATATTTAGTGTGCTGTATCGTAGCACGTCATATCCGAATCCGACGGACTTTAGAATTGAACCGAAGCGATTATTTCTTGGCTTTGACACGTCTCTGATTACTTTCATCGAATCTAAGCGAATTTGAAGTAGAGATTACCTTACATCGTCAAGGTCGCTTTATCGATATATAGGACCAAACTAAAGTGATATAGGACCAAACTAAAGTGATGTAATCAGGGCTGTGAATATTGACCAAGCTTTAGGTTAACTGTACTTCTGGTGTATTATCTTCATTTTATACGTACGCTGTCCAGGGCCGTTAAGTAATAAGAAAATGTGGCGGGCTGCGGTAAGACTATGTTACGGTGAGCAGGTCGTCTAAGTCTTAATGAGACAAAGGGCAAAGATACGGCCTGCGTTACAACCACAAGCTCTTCACTGGGGAATTGAGAAAACAGCAGAGATAAGGGGGAAAAGTCAGAAATCAAAGGAATTGCATTTAACGTGTATGAGTTGTTAGGAAAGTTCGCTGTTGACACTCTAAGGCAAGCCAGACATAGCGCGAAAACTCAGTGATTTCTTTTTGGGGATAGGGTAGGGCAGGGGGGGGGGGGGGGCGGGGGGGCCGGGCTTGTCGTGAACTGATTGATGGCCTAAACTCTACAACGACCTGAAGGCTTATTATGATGATTAGAGATTGTTTGAGTAAACTTAACTTCATCTCATCTTTTTTGTTTTGTCTACAACTTATGTCACGTCGCAGACTGGTCTTGTTTCAGATTCAGCAGTGTACCATGGTGCACTGTCGTGTTGATTACAAAACAATGTCTGTCGGTGCCTTAATCTATCTTCTCGCAATTTGTTGTCTACTCCATGCAGACGTTCTATGTCCGTACTGCTGTTGGTAGAACTCAGACAAAACATATTTGTGTCTCGATATTTTTCTTGGCTAGTGCTCAGTATTATTGGCTTGTTGCCCAATACATTAGACCTAAGGCTCTTTTTATATTTGGACATGCGCCCTAATATAACCGACTAGGTTGAACGGGACGTGCCTCGCCAAAACGAGGCAAAACTTTAATAAAAAAATATTGGCTTGCCCTTCTCCGCCCTCTCCCCCACTATACATATATCTTTGCAGACCCCGAACTGAGAACAAGATCAGAAGGATTAACCCAGCACCACCGTGACGTAGATTGATTGTCTATTGAACAAAACGGGCACGCATAGAGAAGGTGTAGCAGCGTGTCTGGTAGACATTATCAGCATTCTAGAGACAAATAACACGGAATTATAAATGATGACAGATAGAGCAGTCAGTTCTAGTCACCAACAAGGAATCTAACCAATGACTTAAGTCAGCAGTCAGGTCGAATGAACTAGTCGTCTATCCACTGACTTGAGCCAGAGAGTCCACAACAAGGACGTCGGCCTAGCACGTATGATCCTTGGCACCACAAATGCCATTGAGACCCGAAACAAGTTAAATGCTGGCTGTAGACGAGATTTGCATACAGACATTAGGATTATAATTTTCTCTTGCCTTTATTTAACGTCGTTATGTTCTTCAGTTGTCATTTTTTTGTTTAAATAAAGACAGGAAGTCATCATTTGTCGTATAGCTTCCTGCTGAGCCCCAGCTGCAGCTGACTCCCTTGCAGGCTGTCACATCAGTATTAGCTTCTGTAGCAATCTGTTTGACATGAGGCTGTCACAGCAGTAGTAGCTTCTGTAGCAATCTGTTTGACATGAGGCTGTCAGTAGTAGTAGCTTCTGTAGCAATCTGTTTGACATGAGGCTGTCACAGCAGTAGTAGCTTCTGTAGCAATCTGTTTGACATGAGGCTGTCACAGCAGTAGTAGCTTCTGTAGCAATCTGTTTGACATGAGGCTGTCACAGCAATAGTAGCTTCTGTAGCAATCTGTTTGACATGAGGCTGTCACAGCAGTAGTAGCTTCTGTAGCAATCTGTTTGACATGAGGCTGTCACAGCAGTAGTAGCTTCTGTAGCAATCTGTTTGACATGAGGCTGTCACAGCAGTAGTAGCTTCTGTAGCAATCTGTTTGACATGAGGCTGCCACAGCAGTAGTAGCTTCTGTAGCAATCTGTTTGACATGAGGCTGTCACAGCAGTAGTAGCTTCTGTAGCAATCTGTTTGACATGAGGCTGTCACAGCAGTAGTAGCTTCTGTAGCAATCTGTTTTACATGAGGCTGTTAAAGAAATGGAGTACTTTATATGACGTCATAATTCAGTCGTTACATTTTTCTGTGACCATCCTTGCTTCCTTTGCACTGTGCCAGCCCTTTTCTTTCATCTGGTCATTATCTTTTACTTACACGCGTACCTCTCGAAATTATCTTGACCATGCCATGTTGGCCCAGGTACTTTACCAGCCCACCTCCTGTATGACGTGTTTATTATTCTTTGTGGCTTGGCTGATTAAGCTGTTCGTCATCGCACTAGATTGTATAACGACTTCCGACCAGACGGTAAATGTGTCTGATTGTGGTAACTCAGATTTGTGATACGGGAGATAACGTAGGGTGTGACGTGAAAAACACAACCCATCCTTAAGATATCGTTATTTATCAATCGAGTAACTGAGCATGAGGGCATGATATAATCGCTTCTGGAAAATTGTAATGAACAACTGTGGGAAAGTACAACCTTGAAAGAGATTCTCAGATGTAATAATCGAGGGCAGGCAGGTCGCGTGATTTAATGGTTTTGGTATACAAATAATAATTGAAGGGCAATACCTTATATGGGCAGATAATAGTGTTTAGATAAAAGGGGGTGTGGGTAACCCCAACTAAGAATCAGATTCCTGACCTTAGTGGTTGGTTTTATAGAATAGTAAACTAAACTTAATTATGATTGGGTCTTTCCCCAACCAAACCTCATGGGGGAGCCATGTGTACGAGGGCCAAAATTCCGCATAAAGCCTAGGGCATTTTAAGATTTCCCCACTGCATTCCATCTTCGCCAAGGATAAATCATAGACAGAATAACAAATAATAACAATAAGGATTCAAGTATAGGATAGGCCATAGTACTAGAAGATCTTCTAAAATTAGAAAGAATAAAATCTCACATAGTACTGAACGCCACAAGTCCAAGGAACCTTACTCCAGCGTGAAGAGTTGAGATTATATATAATGCAGTAAACCTAACCACCTCAGGGACGGCATCTTATAACAGTTGAACGGCATATTACGGATTTCTGTGCATTAAGTCTGTGTATTAATTCACGCAGATTTGGGGTACGTTGTAACTTGCACATTTTTATTAAATTTTATTTGCAGTTTGACATGTACGAATTGATGTACAGTTGCACATGAGGCTGGCAGCCTCATCATATAAAAGAACTGCCAGATATACCACCACCGCAAGAGCTGGTGACTGCTTTGTGCGGGTTTCCTAACAAGGAACCAATAGTAGAGGTAGCCCCAGGATCCACATGGAGCAAGGAGTGAATGACGATAACATCATGACCTTTTTAATTAAGTTTATGTGTATATTTATATATGTATACAATGCATTTGTCGCCTTCCACTTCCTAAATCACGTTCATCTGACTCGATGGGTGGAGATGTAATGTTGGGGCATCGACCAAATTCAGAGCAAGATGAAATGGTGGAAGGAAGCGGAGGTCACCTAACGTTTACATCAGGAAACATGATACCCAAAAGAGGCATTTGTTTCCTCTCAGTTTTGTTGCCTGAAATCGACGCTAGACTCCGACTACAGACGGGTCTTGAGAACACGCGACGAAGCAACCTGAGTAGTTACCCCGTCCTTGCTGCAAGGGACGTGCTGCTGCCAAAATATTCGACTCCTGAAGAGAAGGAGCAGTCAAAACACTTATGGGAACCGGCAGTGGTGGAAACATACTTCAGCTGATCCCACGTCGCCAGTTAAGAAAGATACTGAAGCGGCATATAGACTATTTTTTTAACCACCATATTCTCATATGAGGATAAAGTTACCTGTTTGTTTTTTCTTTATTAAAAAAAAACAGATTTATTTGAACCTTGTTAAACAAATAACTCACTATTAAATCTGATTTATTTGTAAATATAAATCTAGAGTTGAGTTAATCACTTGTTGAGTGAATTTTATGTCTACACCCGTATGACTCATTAAAAAAAAAAAACATCTAGATACAGATGTATACAAATTACAATTTTGCTTAATCACCTTCAGCTGGGGGCTCATAAAAATACGAGTCAAAAGTGATATTTCTCACAACAAGTGGATAGAGAATACAGAGTTATAACAAACTTAGATGACTCAGTTGTTATACTCGCCATTATAAAATCCGTGTGAGATTCCCTGAAATAGAAGCAACATTCTTCTATTTATATCTCTGCCATGAGTAATCTTGAGCAAACGTTGATGCCTTAGGAACCCTCACACTTTTACTGGAAGTTTGGCCATTATTGAACCACTACTGCAGTGCAGGGGAGACAATCCGTGACACTTTATTAAAAAAAAAAAGTAATTACGGTCGGTACTTTTTTTTATATTTTGCTTGAAGTTTGTTAGTGAAAGCATTATGTGAAATGTTAGTTTATTGTATTGTAAAAACATCTGTTCGTGCACCCCCAAATACCGTAACCATCATTCTATTCTAGACATCTTTCTGTCTTGTCCAATGTCTGATTTGTGTATTTACGCTTCTGACTGCCATCTGCCTGAAGCTGCGTTGTTGCTGTACAGTTTTCTTGTTAATAATGTCTGTGTGACCCAGTTACAGAGTGACGTAGACGAGGAAGACCTGGGTACAGACATTGATCAGTCTTATCGATCACACCTGGTCTGTCTGTCCCGTCATTGTTCACCTGACAGACGAACTCTCTCACGGTGAAGGCTGCGAGGTTACCTCTGTCATGTCTGGATTGTCGTGTATTAACACTTGTTTAAAAACCTGGCTCTGATCATGTGTCTTTTCTGAATAAAAATTCACTTGTTGACACCTCGGCTAAAGTTGGCTGTTTAAATATTGTCAAAACATACCTGCATTAATTTTGCTATTTCTGTTTCCGAAGACGATTTGAAGACGGTTCCAGTCTATTAAGAGCCGCGCGTCCTGTGGCAGAGAATGTAAGCTTGAGAAGGCACGTGGTTGGTAAATGGACTGTTATTGTCAGGTCCATAAGAGATGTTATGATTCGTTATGATTTCTTTTTGTCTTATTAGACTGTTGCAAGTATCGAATTCTCCGTTCTTTACTGATCTGTCACAGATATCGAGTTTCTGCTCTATTTCTACCGTTCAGATGTATCGACTTATTTTACTCGTGATACAGTCACAGAAATCGATTACTGCGTCTGCTTCGTTACAGGTATCGATGAAGACATCAAAAGTATTCCACTGAACATACAGATAGATAACACTGCGGGTCAGTGGTCTGTATATGAGGAATTATTCATATCACACACACACACAATTGACGTGCTTTACACATATATATATATGTGTGTGTGTATTTATGTATATATAGGCTTACCATACGTCCCGGTTTGACCGGGACTGTCCCGGTTTGAAGGTATGGTCCCGGCGTCCCGGCCAGTTTGTCATTTTGTCCCGGTTATTTCGAAAAAATTAAAAAGTGCCGAATATACACGAAGTCAAAAAGTGCAGCCTCTGAAAATGGCAATTAGGCAACACGAAAACTCGACTTTAACACTGCAACGTCGCAAGTCAGTTGTTAATGTGATTGAGCCACTTTTGTTTCAGCAACTTTGTGAAGATTTAAACAAAACAAATTTTGTGACAATATCAATTGATGCTTCCAACGGGAAAGAAATTAAAACTGTGCCATGTGTTGAGCGGTATTTTGTACCAGATTGTGGAGTAAAAGTTAAACTTTTAGACTTTCAATCAGTTCCCGGTGAAACTGCAGAAATATTGTCAAACTATTTAATGGCAGTTATCAAAAACCATAATATAACCAAAAAAAATTATTGGATTTTGTGGAGATAACTGCAATACCAATTTTGGAGGTGTAAAACGGAGAGGAGAAAACAATATTTACAGTCGAGTGAAGAAGGAACTAGGAAGAAATATTGTGGGCATTGGTTGCGGTGCTCACATCGTTCACAACTGTCTTCAAACTGCAGTTGATGTTCTACCTATTGAAATAGAAGCTTTAGTGGTCAAAATTGTTGTTGTTGTTTTCGTCTACTATGTTGCTGTAATACCCTGTTTAACCTGAAAGTTGGTTATAATTGGGGTATATATTGCGTTTAGTTTCTTCGGTGCTAGCCGATTGTTAGTCCTGAAAAGGACTAGTCCTAAAAAGGACCACTAGCTGACTGTCTGGATACCTCTTCGTTGCTTGTCTGTTTATGGTGTCGTGGCGTACTCATTGTGTTCATTTCCTGCAAACGTCCTGGAGATGACTGGTCCTGAAAAGGACCACTAGCTGCCTGTTCGGTCCCTACTCGTTGTTGTCTGTTTCGGCATGTGTTGTTCTATGGCTGTCGCTATTATATTTGGTAGGAAACCCATTATGGTTTCGAGGATTATTTTGTATTCCGCTGCTTGTCTTCTTTCTTGATTGCTTTTTAGTTCCTGTACGATTTCGGTTTTTATTTTGTCTTTAGTTTCTTTGTTTTGTTCTCTACTTTTTGTAAGGGTATCCTCAACGATCCTTCTCTCTGTTTCAATTCTTTTGAGATTGCTTCGTTATCTGCCTTTAGTTCTGCGAGTTTGGCGATGTCAACTTCTATCTCGTGTTTGATGGATTTCATTTCCTGTAACATTGCCTGGGCGCTCTGTAAGGCTCCTAATGTTTCGTCTCCTATGGAATCTGAGTCTTCGTTGTGTTGCTTGTTCGTCTCGATTTTGAGTTGTTGTTTTAAGTCTCGCATCTCTGTGGTTAATTTTACAAGCTGGGCTCTTGTATGCTGCTCCTGTTTTGCCATGCCACCTGAAGCCACTCTGTTTCTTGCTTCTCTGAAGGAGAGGTTTTTGGTTACAGATTCCTTCAGTATGGCCTTTGTTTCGTAGAAGTTCGGACAGCCACGGTATCTTGCTCCGTGGTTTCTAGACAGTTTGCGCAGGTTCTGTTGGAGTTGCTCACTTTATAGTTGTTATCATTTTTCGCATGAGGACATTCATTGTAAGTGTGACTTCCCGCACAGTATCGACAAACTGCCTCTCTCCTGCATGTTTTCTTAGTGTGCGAGAATTGTTGGCAGTTTGAGCACTGCATAACAGGGGGAATGTAGTCTTCTGTTTTTCGACATCTATCGTCTAGGTTAAGTTGGTTTGGTCTTGAAGACCCTTCAATAGTTATGATAACCAAGTTGGTGTCCTTCTTGTCCCATGTCTTCAGTCTTTCCACCTGTGTTATTGTTATATTCTTGTTCTCTGTTTGTAGGCGGCTGTGGACTTCTTGTGTCGATCGACTGTTGTCGACCCCTCTTACAACTATCTTCTTGGTCTTCTTGAAGATCTCCATAGTAACTTTCATCTGGTGTGGCAGCTGGATTTCTTTGTGTCCGGACTCTAGTTCAATCATCAGTTCTGTTGTCTTTTCCGTGTTATTTAGCGATATTATAACATCTTTTTCGTGCCTTGCAACTCTATTAATGGTCCTCTTGCCCGTTATTGCCTCTAGGATACCGATCACTTTATCGTCGGGTAGGGCCCTGAGTGTGGCCTCACTTCCCGACATCTGGGTGATCTTTATGGTTCTCTCCTGTAGTGTCTGGTGAGAAACAGCATTTCTCTGCTTGCGAAGCTGGCACTTTCCGACATCTGTCTCAGTTTGAGTGTGTGGTCTGCTGGACGGATTCACATTCTGGTTGGTTGTCTGCCTCTGATCTCGTTTTTCCGATGTTGCCTGGTCGCTGTATGATGGAGACTCGACTATGATATCTTGTTTTGGTGGTGGATTTATTTTGTCGGGTTTAATGGCATTGTTACCCTCTGTTGATGAAGTTGTGTGGCCTTGATTTGTAGATGTTGTCTGTTCACTACACAGTGGAGCCGCCGCCTTGACATCCTGTTTTATCGGTGGTGTTGCTTTGCCCGGCTTCGGAGTCTGGTTGTCCTCTGCCTTCGACGCTTTGGGTTGCTCATCGTTCGTGTCACTGGCTGCGTTGTTCGGCTTCTGAATGGGATCGGCCACGACGCTAGTAGTTGGAGTAATCGTGCTCCCCGGCTGACTCTGTTTGTTCTTTGCAGGTTCTTGTTTGATGCTGCTGACAAGTGTTTGAGGGCTTCTATACACTTTCCTCTTTTTCGCTTGTGGCTTGGTGCGACCCATTTTAGTGAATTCCGACGGCTGTGTTCGCCCTGAAAAGGACGCTCGTTTTAGTATAGTGCTGTCTTCCCGTGATGAGGTGATGGCTCCGCTGGTTCCATGTGGTCAAAATTTATAAATATTTCCACATTTATACGGTTCGAGTAACTCAACTAAAAGAGTTCTGTGAATTTGTAGATGTCGAGTATAAAAAGGTTCTTCAACATGGCAACACCCGTTTTCTTTCACTACTTCCAGCTATCGACAGAATACTTGAAATCTACGAGGGACTGAAATCATATTTTATTTCACAAGAATACTGTCTAATGTTGATAAATCAGTTCTTTGATAACGATTGTGGTGAAATGTATTTGTGGTTTGTGCAAGGGCAACAACTCACATTGTTTAACAAATCTACCTTGATTATGGAAAGTACAAAAGCAAGAGCAAGTACAAGTGATACTATATTGTGTCAGTGAAGAACTTAGAAAATTGAAAAAAAAAATCTTGAGGAAAGGCCTGATAATACATTTATACTTCAAGAAGCAAAAAAGCTTTTTAGAGTACTGGAAAATAATGGAAGTATTAATATTAATACAATCCTACAAGAGTTTACAAAATTTTATGACAGATGTCTTTCTTACATTGAGCTATGGGAAAACTGTTTTGGTGGAGCAGAATCTTTTATTTGGATAAACAACAATGAGTTAACATGGTCTGAAATTGAAGCATCAGGTGAAAAAATCCATGAAACTCTTGCAAATAGTGCAATAAACTTGGATGAACTGTTTGATGAAGTGGTGATTGCAAAAGGTTTTTGGTCTGCAAACTATGATATTTGGAAAAGTACAAGTTGCGAAGAAAACTGGACACAACTATTCAGTCATTTCAAAGAAAAGAACATTTCATTGTCCAAATTATAGAATACATTTTCAGCCTGCCAGGCACATCTGCACCTGTTGAAAGGATATTCTCAATAATGAATAACATATGGTCTGAAGAAAGAGGTAGAATGGCTGAATCAACTGTAAAAGCTTTATTGTGCTGCAAAGTTAATTGTGAACTAAATTGTAGTGAATTTTTCCACACGATTAAAAATAACAAAGAATTTTTAAAGAAAGTTCACGCTAGTGATAAATATTAATAGCTTCTTAATAATAAGTTATGTTCAGTTAAAAGTAATTAAACATTATTACTACATAATTGTTGTTTTTTGTTAACCACTCCATTACTTAGCCTTTTTGAATCATAAGTACTTAGCTGAATATACTTCTCTCTTTCTAAAATCGCATAGAAGGCGCTCACTTTCTGTTTCGAGCAAACTCTCGAAATTGTCCCGGTTTGAAAAAAAAATATTATGGTAAGTCTATGTATATATATATATATATATGTATTTATTTGTTGAATGCCATGGCGTCGGCGATCATGTATGTCGGTTACATAGTACTTCTGATATCTTACCTAGTAACTGCCAAAGACACCGCTCGTACAAAGTGACCAGGTGGTCAGTTTGTTCAGGTGTGTCTTGTGGTTGACTTGAGTTGACTTGTTATCAGATTGTTCAATTGTTGTCTCATCTCATGACGTTTGTCGTACCAAGGTCATATTGAACCACCACTACAGCTGGTCCTCTTCCACCAATCAGTCACGTGATCTTGTAGCTGTGGTTTCTGTAGTGGATTTGATGGTATTGTATGATTGTGATATTACCTAGTGTGATGCATGAGGTCAGCTGTGAAGGCTCCTGAGATAAATGTAGCTGTGAATTTACAGAAGGCCCTTCTTGCTACCACTACGACCTCACACCTATCTTTTTTTACTAATGAATGTGGCTACGTTAAAATTCTAGGGTACTGATATGTAATGTGTTGTGGTAGTTTACATACACACACACAGATAATTAATAAGTCTAATAATATTAATAAAATGTTATAACACACTGAACTAACTCAAGCTGTGTAAAATTTTGATAGTAAATTTTCTTTAAGTTTATTTGTTCTGAACCAAGGTTTTATTTTGGTCAGAACATATGAAAGGTTTTGAAATTTTGAATAAAATGCATGAATATATGGCATAATCAATGAAAGGTGTGTACATATGTATTTTACAAGACTAGTTAATATTACTACTGTTTATATTTGTAATTTATCTGGGAGAACGATTAATGGATGTGCTGTTGGGGTGGCCTCATCACTCCCTGTCTATGGCGACTAAACATTGTCCATTTATTGATGGGAATATTGTTGGTGTGTTAGAAAATAAGTTGGTGAATTTCCAGCAGGCCAGACGCTCACGTATCTTGAATGAGTAGTTCTGGTGCTGGAATCTGGTGCTGGAATCTGGTGGCCCCGCCTCTCCGTGCTTGGGGGCAATAAAAGGCTGCTCTGCCAAAATATAAGACTGCACGGGTCCACTCTTGTATTATTCAACACATCATTTGACACCACTTTGGTGCCAAATAAAAACAACTCACAGTTCTGAAATAAAAGTATTGGTCATGTGTCAGAATTCCATCCTCTAAACCATTTCTGCACACAACTCTACACACAACAACACCACATAGACGGGTCAGATCTCTCTGACCATACAGCACATCTTACCAAGTTGGTTTCACATAGGATAAGTTCCCCCAGACTACATATTCTGAAATATGTTCATTAGCTTCTTGCCATTGAATAGGATAGGTGATATGTTTCACTGATCTCAACACTTGATCCGCCCTTCATAATCCTTGCTGGAGTTTATGTATTTTGTTTGTCTCTAGACCCTGAACTGGGGCGGGGGGTCTAGAGCGAATCCTTACTTGTTGTAAGGGATAGATTTTGATATGGCAGTATCAAATCACTCGAAACATTAAACAAATATTAAAATATACAAAGAAATACTTTCAGTCTTACCAGAATTATGAATAGAGAACACAGTTATATGCTAGCAAAACTCAGCTGAGCTGCTGGCTCTAGTATGGCGTCCCTCTAAATATTTCAATTAGCTTCTGGGAAATACACCACTGAATAATTACTGTGTCTACTACTGGACAACTTATGATGAATGGCAAAAATGCGCGTCTGAGCGCCGATAATATGTTTATCTGTGGCCAATCACCGCCTTTTTTCCTTTTCAAATTCAAACCTCCTACCAAAAAGTCAATTCAGTCATACCTCAGTCAAGTATGTATTATTGTCTGTTGGTCCGTCTGTCTCTACTTGCGTTTCACAAAAAAACACACTTGTTTTTTTGAACCAACTCTGCTTTCCCCTACACAATTTTGCCTTTAAAGTTATTTTTAGCCACAATTCTCCACCACATTCCCTCTCTTTCATTCCAACTGGATTTTAGCACTTGAGTCTCAAGGCCGCAATTTTTTGAAAATTAGTGACATTTTTTGTTTCAATGCAGTCGCTCGCTGATATGAACAACACAGTCTTTTGTCAATATCTTCATTATTATCTATCCGTCTGTATAAATGAAAGCATATTATTTCACTGCTCAAGATGGGCCATCCGGCCAGCTAGGTTTTATATTCCTAACATTATTATTAAGAAAAAGTTACTTTTCCAGGTTAGTTGTTTTTTTGAAATATTTCGAGCATCTTCTGTAATGCGTTTGCCGCTGAATTCAAATAAACGGACTAAGTTATCGCAAAAGCGTCCAAGAAATGACTGTTGCGTATAAT
Organism: Oreohelix idahoensis; assembly: GCA_024509875.1. NCBI lineage: Eukaryota > Metazoa > Mollusca > Gastropoda > Stylommatophora > Oreohelicidae > Oreohelix > Oreohelix idahoensis. The sequence continues at coordinate 12,134 of JAMPIV010011202.1, forward strand.
AGCTAAGGTCCCTTTTGTCGATTTCTTTACCTTGTGTCAACTTGGGGACGTGAATTTTTTTCCTTTCCCCACCAATTGCGTCTTTTTAGCCTTGCTAGTTTCAAGCACGTGTTCAGTCATATTTTTTCCTTTTGATCTCCGTTCTCATCCCGTTCCAAGGGTAAACGTTTTGCCTTCACGTCTAACAAGTTAATTTCCATGGCGGGGGAGGACCCGCGGCGTGGGCGATCATGTCGTCTAGTAGCTTACGCATTATTTTTTATCCCTACATTTTATCTTTGGAGATATTTTAACGTTGTATCACGGTTAATTTTATCACACATCTCCCCACTTGAAAACATGCCTACGGCAAGTTCCAAAACCAGTGATACACATAGATAAAATTACTCCTCACGCCTGCCACTACTCTAATTTTGATCACAGGGGTGCCGACTGAGGAAATCTGCACCGACATTCAATTTGCCTGGGATATATTGGATACTAAACTGATAAGGTTGAAGCAATAAAGACCACCTCAGCAATCTTGCGTTTTCATGCTTAGCCTGAGATAAGAATACGAGAGGCTGATGATCCGTCTCGACCACAAAAGTCCTACCATACAGATAGATTTGAAACTTCTTTATTGCCCAGATTAACGCTAAACATTCTTTTTCGCTTGTGGAGTATCCTTGTTCCGCCTTATTCAATTTGCGGCTTGCATAAGCGACTGGTTTCAGTTCCCCATCAGGTGAAGATGATCTTTGCAACAAAGCCGCCCCGAGTCCTACATTACTTGCATCGGTTCTTAAGACAAAGTCCTGTGTCAAATCAGGCAGTTTGAGAATAGGCTTGCTAGTGAGTTTTTCCTTTAACTCTTGGAACGCTAATTCACATTGTGCAGTCCAAATAATTTTATCTGGAAGTCCCTTGCGAGTCAGATCAGTCAGAGGAGCACAAATAGCGTTAAAATTTTTGATGTATTTCTGATAAAATCCGCATAACGACACGAATGATCGCACGTCCGTTTTTGTTTGTGGTCTAGGTGCTCTCTGCAGTTTTTCCAAGTTCTTGGGATCAGGGGTCATGTTACCCTGATATACAGTGTGTCCCAAGAATTCCAACTCTTTGCATCCAATACAACATTTTGTTGGCCTAGCAGTTAAGTTCGCCTCCCTAAGCCTATTAAATAACATTTCTAGAGCTTCAATGTGTTCTTCAAATGTCTCTGTGGCGACGAGAATATCATCCATGAAATTCGTGATACATGGGTTATTCAGGGGATCCAACAATTTGCGCATCATCCTTGAAAATACACTCGGAGCATTTTTCAGTCCGAATGGTAGCATATTGAATTCATAATGTCCATCCGAAGTGCTAAAAGCCAAATAAGGTCTCACTTCAGGCTTCACTGGGATCTGGTAATAGCCTTTACTAAGATCCACCTTTGAAAAGTATTTTGCCTTGTTCAGTCTGGCAAATAACTGTTTTGTGTCTGGTAATGGATCCACTTGTCCTTCTGTGACAGCATTCAGTTTCCTGTAATCTATGCACAGTCTGTGTTCCCCAGACGGTTTTCTCAACAAAACGACACTAGAACTAAAAGATGATTCACTGTGTGAAATAATCCCCTCCTTCAACAAATAATCTATTTCTTCCTTCAATGCCTTCTCCTTCGCGAACGGAATAGAATAGGCTCTCATACAGATTGGGTTTGAGTCTACCAGTTTCATGTCATACTGTAGCAAATTTGTATGGCCTGGTTTATCTGTTAATACATCTGTATGTTCCTCCAGAACCTGTTGAACTCTCTCCCTCTGGTTTTTAGTCAGGTGCTTACTGACTTTTACCTGTGCTGCTGTTTCACAAGGATGTAATGGGTATTCATGTGAGGTGAGTGGTTCCTTTTGCATTTGAGTTGCGATAGCCAAGGTCTGTAAGGGGGTGCTTTCCTGGAGTGGTCTGTCCAGATACTTCTTTAACAGGTTTACATGATAAACTTTCTCCTTCCCCTTTTTGTCAATTTTATAGTTTGTTCTAGACACCTTCTCTAGAACCGTATATGGACCTTGCCATCCAATTTGTAATTTATTCTGGCTGCCGGGTAGTAGAAGCAGCACCTTCTCTCCCACAGCCAGTTCTCTGTCCTTTGCCTTCCTATTAAAATATGCTGCATGTTTCTTCCTGGCTTGTTTCAAATTATCATTTGCCAGTTTCCATCCAGCTTTCAAACGAGTGGTCAGTTCGTTCACGTATTGATAAGATGAGGTAACAGTCTCTTCCGCCTTCTCATCTGTCCAGGTCCTTAATAGTGCTACATCTGGATTTTTAATTTTCCATATTTATTTTTCATGGCACCCATCGGGTCCCGTCCATTAGAAGCACTATAGTGAGGACTTTTCTTCCTAGAATCATCACTCACAAATCGACCACTACCAATTTTTTTCTTGGGTTTGTCTCCCCACTTTAGATTGCTTATGAGAGATCTTCGCTCTCTTTTCTGTTCTTCCAGTTTATATAAGTCTGACCGAGGGATTGTCAGCTTATTCTGGGTTAAATTTCTTCTTTGTACTCGTCGCATAGTGGCCATGTTAATCCATTCAAGTGAAGACTGGGTGTGAAAAGGGGGCTTCCATTGCACTTTGTCTACCTGAGTATAATAATTTTTCTTTCCAGGCCTAAGTGTGCCCCGTGGCGTTTCTAGGTCCTGCACATATTTTCCCTTTGTGGGTGTTCCCTCATGAAATACGCCACATGCTTCTACAAAGTTTTCAATATCGACATTTACGTCGGGCCAATAGTATTTTCGAGCAACTTTTTGGCAGATGGTACCGACTTTTTCATGGTCCCCATCTTTTCCAACATGTAAGCTCCTTATTAAATTTGCCCTATATATCTTGGGAAGAACCAACTGTCCGTGACCAGTGGATCTAGTTCCTGTCTTCCTGTATAATAATTTGTTCTTCATAAAATATTCCCCCTTGCTCGGAGGTGTGTGGCATTTGGGCAATTTTTTAAAACATGGCTTGAGTGTCCTATCCTCAGCCTGCGCCTTCCTCATCTCCTCTGGATGAGCATTTATAGGTTCACCTTCTTCCTCCTTCTTCTGTGACCTGGTCTGCACTGTCGCCATGATCACAGGTCTCTCGGGATTCCCCAAGAAGACGTATCTACACCCCAATATCAGAGGGTAGATTGGTTCATCTATCACTGCTGCTCTGATTTCTCCTTCCACATAGCGAGTTTTCACCGTTATCCTTGCGATGGGAAGTGTCATGAGTGGTATGTCCTTAGTCGCCCCTTGTATTTCCACTGTTTCTGTGGTATACTGACTTGGGTCCACTAGGCTAGACTTCACAACTGAATCATAATCCAAACCTGTATCATAAAGGCACCTTATGGTGACCCCATTACAAATAACATCCTCACAAACTGGGGGGTGATAAGGTTCCTGCTGTCCATTAGGATTAACCTTTAATCTTTGAGTCCCCGACTTCATTGCAGCAATGTTTGAAGGTTTCCTTCTACAAAATTCGGTGTTATGGTTATCTTTCTTGCACCATTTACACCATCTTTTTCCTTGGTTAAACGGTTTTCTTTCATTGGATTTTTGGTCATTGAACTGTGAGTTTCTGTCTCGATAGTCATTTCTTGGCCGTTCAAAGTTTGTCCTACCTTTATTTCCCTGTTCTCTATTATCAAATTTATTAAATTGCTGTGGAGCTTTAAAATTGTCTATGTGCTTCTTTTTAGCACCACTTACCTCTGCCTGGGCTGCCTGATACCTCTCAGCGACATTTAAAACCTCCCCCAACTTCTCTGCACCTTGTTCCATGAGAAATTTTCTCATGTCTGGAGCCATGGACTCTCTCAATTGCTCAATCATGATCATCTCTTAAGATCTTGGGTCTTCCCCAGAGCAGTCCATTTCTCCAAATAGGTTTCCAGTCTGGCAGAGAATTGGTGGTATGTCTCCCCAGACAACAGTTTGGCATTTCTAAATTTCTTACGATAAAATTCACCATTTTTTTCGTACCTCAATAACAAAGCCTGCTTTAACATGTCATAATTGTCTTGGTCTTCTCTGTTCATTTTTGCGAAGACTTCATAAGAAGTACCTCTCAGTCCCTGTGATAACTTTAAACTCCACCTCTCTCTCTCTAACCCATATGTAGTAGCTAATAACTCAAAACGTCCGAGGTACCCCTCTATGTCATCGTCTTTCTCAACAAAATGGTCTAAATGAAACCCCATAGCTGATGTTGAGGCTCCCAGACTGGGCGTAGCATCTGAGGCAAAAGGGCTGGCACCATTTTCAGGAGCATGGCCTTGTAGCTCCAGCTTCCTTAGTCGTAATTCGTGCTCCCTTTGCAACCTTCTATCTTCTGCCTCCCTTTCGGCAGTCAATCTTTTATCTTCTGCCTCTAATGCTTTAGCCTCCTTGTCAGCCTCAATTTGTAACCTCTTAGTCTCAGCCTCAATTTGTAGCCTCTTCTCTTCAGCTAATCTTTCAGACTCTAATTTTCTTTCGGCCTCTTTTTCTAATCTTCTTTCTTCCCATTCAATATACTTATCACATTCAGCTGTTACATATTGAATTAAAACCTGACCATCCATTCCCATATCCTTTGCCGTTAGCACAGCAGCTGATCTGAATTTGGCTAGCTCCGCCATACTTTTTAGACAATTTAGCAATGACCAAGATAAAATTTCCAACCACTAAAGTAATTTTAATTACTATAGTCTAAAGTAATTCTAATTAGCCAGTTAACTAATTAATTACCACTGGCTGTGAAGATTCACCAACTTTTATTTTCACTTTTAATTTTAAGGGACACTTTTAATTTTTATAATTTGTTCCCCTAATTTAATTCTCCCACCAGGAGATCCTAATATTACTGTTAAGCTAATTATCCCGGGACAAGAGACCCCAATATATGTAGTGGTTTTGATGGTATTGTATGGTTGTGATATTACCTAGTGTGATGCATGAGGTCAGCTGTGAAGGCTCCTGAGATAAATGTAGCTGTGAATTTACAGAAGGCCCTTCTTGCTACCACTACGACCTCACACATATCTTTTTTTACTAATGAATGTGGCTACGTTAAAATTCTAGGGTACTGATATGTAATGTGTTGTGGTAGTTTACATACACACACACAGATATTTAATAAGTATAATAATATTAATAAAATGTTAAAACACAATGAACTAACTCAAGCTGTGTAAAATTTTGATAGTAAATTTTCTTTAAGTTTATTTGTTCTGAACCAAGGTTTTATTTTGGTCAGAACATATGAAAGGTTTTGCAATTATGAATGAAATGCATGAATATATGGCATAATAAATGAAAGGTGTGTACATATGTATTTTACAAGACTAGTTAATATTACTACTGTTTATAGTTGTAATTTATCTGGGAGAACGATTAATGGATGTGCTGTTGGGGTGGCCTCATCACTCCCTGTCTATGGCTACTAACATTGTCCATTTATTGATGGGAATATAGTTGGTGTATTAGAAAATAAGTTGGTGAATGTCCAGCAGGCCAGACGCTCACGTATCTTGACTGAGTAGTTCTGGTGCTGGAATCTGGTGGCCCCACCTCTCCGTGCTTGGGGGCAATATAAGGCTGCTCTGCCAAAATATTAGACTGCACGGGTCCACTTTTGTATTATTCAACACATCATTTGACACCACATTGGTGCCAAATAAAAACTCACAGTTCTGAAATAAAAGTATTTGGTCATGTGTCAGAACTCTACCTCCTGAGCCACTTCTACACTCAACACTACACAACAACACCACATAGACGGGGTCAGATCTCTCTGACCATACAGCACATCTTACCAAGTTGGTTTCACATAGGATAAGTTCCCCAGACTACATATTCTGAAATATGTTCATTAGCTTCCTGCCCTTGAATAGGATAGGTGATGTGTTCCACTGATCTCAACACTTGATCCGCCCTTCATAATCCTTGCTGGAGTTTATGTATTTTGTTTGTCTCTAGACCCTGAACTGGGGCGGGGGGTTGTTACGCACAGATCATTTGTTGTCCAAAGTCTTTGTATAATCATTTTTTTCGTAAAAAAATCTTTGTATGATCATTTTCTTGACTGAAATGTGTACGATATTATTTTACAGTCAAAGTGACATAACTCGAGATTTTGAGACTACTATTTTTAATGAGTTTACCTCCTCTTGGTTTGAGACTCGTTCGGTCTATAATTTCTTAAACGAAGCGTGACCATATCTCCTTATTTGGTAGTATCAGTCAAGTGTTGTAGATGTCTGAAACCTGTCTTAAGGTTTTCGATTCATGACCATAAAGGGAGCGATAGTGAATGTCTCTTATCTCGTATGTTCTTAGAATCGTCTTGTGTGAATTGATACTCACGTAGATGGGTTCTGCGCATGTCTAGACTTGGAGAGTTCGATTGTGGTTTCCGCCCAGGTCGGAGAGTTACAAAATGGTTTAAGCAGCGAGTGGACGCAAATCTGCGTCTTGTGATTTCTCTGAGGGAAATACATTGTCTTTGTGAGTTAGTTAGCTAACTAGACTATTTCCCAGTGTTATTCAAGCCTGCCTGGAGGCATATGTTTTGTGGTTGATTCCGAATAAAGGTAATTCCTCTTTATTTGAACTTTTCGATGTCATCTAAAAGTTCGACATTTTTTGCTGCTCTTTGCTCGCTTGTGTGATTCAAAATGGAGAGGTACTTTTGATTAGGTTTCGCCACCGGTATCTTTATACCTGAACTAGTTATATATATATATATATATATATATATATATATATATATATATTATATATATATATATATATATATATATATATATATATATATATATGGGTCGCTCTAGACCAAACAAGGCTATTGTCTGTGTTCCATGATTCATTATATCAGAGATCACATCCAAGTCAGATGGTTAGACTTAGGAACGTTATAAAGGTTGGCTTGACCTGTATTCCCAGTATGCTATTCACGTGCAGAGGATAAATGGACGTATTGTATACATCTGATCTGCTAGCATCAGGAAGGGAGTATTTATTATTATCTATGAACAGTGATGAGATGCAGCTGACACTGTTGCAGAATTTATATGTATGAACTTTAAGTACCCAGATTTGTGCTATATATTATGTATACAGCTTCACGAACCAGAACTTTATGTTATCGAATATGTGGAAGCTATTTGTTTACACTATGAATATTGGATTCTACATGACTATCAGCTGGCACTAATATTATTTTGAATGCTGAATTTCTTGGACTATGTTGGTGATGACATATATATCATGACTGTTTTGTGGCGTGCAATAAATGGTAGAAAACGAAAAATGAAGTTACCATTTTTATGACTCTACACATCATGTTGCCTGTGTTGTACTCTGGGAACTATTCTACTACAACCTACACAGCAACATCCTAAACCAGATAAGACACCTACATCTTACACTTTAATACCTGGTGTCGATAGGGGTGGTGAATTTGATGTCAGCCTAAATACCACCCTTTATCATTGTGGTGGCCAAATGTTGGTTTACTCTGGTACCAGCTATCAAGGGGGTCAACAAACCCAGACATCATCATCATACTAGATACAACTACAGCATCAACTACCACCTTACAAGAAATTTTGTTGAAAGTATCCGGATTTCCTGACAGTTGCTGATTTTTTGAAACTACCCGGCGCTGCTCGTGGGTATCCAGTTTTCCGAAGTTAGAAGGCCAAGTTCCGAGCAAATTGTTTTCCTGATCTGTAAGGAAGAAGGACAAGTGCCGTAACAACTGTTCCGGTCTCAGAGGTACTGTTGCGGATTCAGAAGGTCAAGTGCCGTAGCAACTGTTGCAGTATTAGAAGCTCATTTCCTTCGTCATGGCTGTTTATGGGAGCAGAAGTTAATCAACGTTGGATCATTATCCTCAGAATGCTGATTACATCCTGTTCTGCACCGTGCTGACGCTGGATTTATAGAAGTTAAGTGGCCTGTTTTGTTTGTGAACTGTGCCCTTATGTTCTAACTGAGCCTTCTGTACTTTCACACTTTCTCCTATTGTTTTCATGTTACATGTTTATATGTTATTTGTATATTTATATGTTTATTTCTCTGCGGGTCTGGATGGGTGGTGACTGTCATAAGAAATACCACGTCATAGAGGTCTTATGATAGCGTTCTGTTAGGGGCAATTTCCTTAATTGGAAATTGTTAGCAATATTTTTGCTAATTTTTGTTAGTTGTGACGATATGGTCAGTGTTGTTTTCGGTATTTTTTTCATACTCTTTAGTTTTGTTTTGATTTGTTTGTATTTGTAGGTCTACTCTTTCCTATTATTTAGTTCTTTACAAAAAATTTTTGTTTATACACTGTAGCGTCATTTGTTTGTCATATTTTCGCATTTTGTCATCACATTCTTTGTGATATTTCTTTTAGTTTTCGCTGTCTACTTATTTGACTTATGCGAATGTTTTCGTATTGTTCTGATCCTTGTTATTGTTTACATTGTTTGTTATTGTTTACATTGTTTGTTATTGTTTACATAGTTCTTGCATAGTTAGCCTTCACTATTGTTACATATATGCTCATGCACTATTGGTTTATAGTGCACTTATCATAACTAACTGGTGGTTTTTTGCTTATGCACTATTGTAGTGCAGTTATGATAGATAACTGATGGTTATGCACTGATTTATGTAGTGCACTGATGATTAAGAAGGGACTTGTGATATTATTATACATTGAATAATACAAGTGTGGTGTCAAAGACTTGTTTCCCACAGAGGTTGGGTTAAACATTGGGATTATACAAGTACTTTATTAAGTCTTGTTACTATTAAGGTTGAAATAAGTTAATTAATTATTTCAGGTTGTGACTCATAATATTAGACATCATGTCTACACTTGATTACTTTATTGAACAAGGGAAATCCCTTGGCAAGACAGGTGATAAGTTGGAAGAATATGCAACTGCTCAATATGATAAGGTATTAGAAGTTGAACAAAAAAAATTGCAGATGCAGGTGGAGGAAAAGAGATTCCAAATGGAAATGGAAAAACAAAAAAGAGAAGCAGAATCTCAGGAGAAGAGACTTGAAAAAGAGGCTGAAAATAAAAGACTTGAAATACAGGCTCAAGCTGAAGAAAGAAAGTTACAGGCTGAGGCTGAAGAAAGAAGATTACAAAGAGAGGCTGAAAATAAAAGACTTGAAATGGAAGAGAGAAAAGCAAAAATGGAGCATGAAGAAAAACTCTTAGCTTTGGAGTTAGAAAAGTTGAAGTTGTCTAGTAATGCTAATGATGCAAATAAGGTGTCAGATAAGACTAATGCTAAGGATTTCAAGCTTAATCTACCAGCATTTAATGCCTCAATTGATGATATAACATTTTATCTAGATAGATTTGAAAGTGCATGTAAGGTGCATAACATAGATAAAACATTGTATGTTTATCATCTGTCCAAGATACTTAGAGGTGATGCTTTGACTTTGTTGGGTATGGTAGATGTGCCTGACAAGAACAACTATGAGGTTGTCAGAGCAGCATTGTTAAAGAAGTACCAACTTAACGAGGACGGATATCGTCTTCAATTTAAAAACATGTTACCAGAAACTGGAGTTGAATTCTCTGAATTCATCTCAAGGATACGTCTTACTTTTTTACGATGGGTTGAGCTGTCTAAGACAGAGAGTACATTTGAAGCTCTTATGGACTTACTACTTAGAGACAAGGTTATGTCTTCTGTTAATGAATCTTTTCTTTCATTTCTTCATGAGCGTAAGCCTAAAAACATAAAAGAAATGGAAGAATACTGTAGCCAGTATGTTACTGCACATCCTCACATAACCATTAGCAACTCTAAAGTAAAAGAAGGTCTGCCAGTTGCTTCGGCAGCACCTTATGGCCCAAATTTTATGCGTAAATTTCAGGGTAGCCAGCAGAATTTCAATAAAAAGAGTAACCGTAATTATGCCCAGAATCATAGCAATCAATTCCAGGGAGATTCTTCTTCCCAGAACTGGAGACAACCTAATATTACACGGTATTCTACTCCCGGTAACTTTAGAAATTTTCATAAAGGTAATCGGTATAGAGGAAAATATTTTTCGCAGAGACCTCAATACCAAGATAATAGAGGTTCTCACCAGTATAGAGATGGTAATGACAGTTATGGAAACTGGAACTCAAACCAGGATAAAAATTACAGTAGGGACTTTAATGATTGCAGAGGCAATAATGGTCGCGGTAGATCGCAACATAAGAGAAAAATATATCAACAGACAAACTCTGTTCAACAAGAATCTCAGGGAGCAGATAAACAGGTTAATAATGATAAAGACCATAATGCTATCGGATGCTCATCTTTTGATTTTGGTAGAGCAAATAAATGTATGCAATGCAGTACTTTATTTGACCCGAAGACCGTTACTACTTTAAGCTGTGGTCATCCTTTGCCCGCTCTTCCTGCTAATGTTGCTCATGACGGGAGAGGTTCTCTTATGTTACATAAGGGGCTTGTAAATAGTAATCCAGTCTCAGTGTTGTTTGATTCTGGATGTACTACTGTTGGTGTTAGACAATCTCTTGTAAATCCATCCTGTGCTACAGGAAAGGTCATCAAATGTGTCACATTTGGTGGCACGTTGGAAAAATATCCTACTGCCATAATACATATAGCTACTCCTTTCTTCACGGGAGATGTCCACGCGTGTCTACTGCCAAACCCTATTGCGGACCTTATTATTGGTCGTATTCACGGAATTAGGGAATGTACCCCGCAGCAGATTGCTGTTTGGGAGGAGCAAAACATGGAAGCTACCAATGCGGTGGTCACAAGAGCACATGCTCTGGATCCACCACAAACTTCATTAACTAATAATGATGAAGTAAATGACCAAGATAGTCACTTGACTATTTCACGTGACTCATTTATTAAATTGCAAGAAGAAGATCCTTCTTTACAAAAATTCTTCATTCTAGCAAAAAAAGGTGATCCTAATCAAAATACTAATAGAAAATCTTGGATTTCTATGAAGAACGGCGTACTTGTACGTATGGTACAAGACTCGACTACGTCCACTCATTCACAAATTCTTGTGCCCAAGAGCATGAGATTGCAAATATTGCAACATGCTCATGACTCGCAATGTGCTGGACATATGGGGTTTTCCCGTACAAAGTCGAGGGTTCTTGCGGCTTTCTTTTGGCCATTTGTGAGCAAGGACATACGAATTTACTGTCGCTCTTGCAAAGTATGTCAGGAGGTCAAATCTAAAGGACCACGACATGCTGCGCCTATCCAGGCTGCTGACATTCCTATTCGCCCTTTTAAAAAAATGGCAATAGATATTATCGGTCCTTTTAGAATTAAGTCAGCTAGAGGACATCAATTTATTCTTACATGTGTCGATATGTGCACACGTTGGCCAGAGGCAATACCTCTCAAGAGCATCTCAACTGCTGATATCGCAGACGCTCTTTGGCTAATATTTTCTCGCTTGGGTTTTCCCGGAGAAATATTGTCAGACCATGGCACTCAACTTATATCAGACACTATGTCACAGGTAATGTCTATGCTACATATTAAAAGGTCTCTCAGCAGTATCTATCACCCAATGTCTAATGGGTTGGTCGAACGTTTAAATAGGACTCTGAAAACTTTACTTGGTAAGATAACTGAGGATCATCCTCAGGATTGGGACAGGGTCTTACCCGCGGCTCTCTTTGCGTATAGAGAGGTCCCCAATGAACATACGGGGTTTTCCCCTTTTGAACTTGTCTTTGGCGCGCAACCGCGCGGCCCTATGTCTTTACTTCACGATCTAATCACTGCCGATAATATTAGCGATGAGACTCAATCTTCTTATGAGTACGTCATTGCTCTTAGGCAAAAGATCATCGAGGCATGCAAACTAGCAACTTCGTCTTCCGAATTTGCTAAAGAAAAGGCAAGGCAGTTTGCAAATAAGAATAGATGTCTACGACAACTTTGTCCAGGTGACAAAGCTCTCGTTCTACTTCCTTCAAGGGAGAACAGACTTCTTATTGCATGGAAAGGTCCATATGCAATAGTCTCCAAAATTTCCGATGTCGACTATGTTGTCGATATTGATGGAAAGCATAAAACTTTCCACATAAATATGCTCACGGAATTTCATGACAGACCAGACTATTTGCAGCCTATTTTCCAGGCAACGGACAATTCTCAAGTACCTCATGGTCATTACTCATCCCTGTCAGTTATACAGGATGAGGAAACTACTTTTTCTGATGTCAATCTTCCACTTCCTATGGTCCCACTTTATTCTACGGAATCTTGGAAAAACGTTACCGTTTCTCCTAATCTTTCCGCTGAAGAACATCGACAAGTTTCTTCGATGTTGCAAACATTTCAGGATGTTCTTACAGACATCCCGGGACACACACATGTCATCGAACATGACATTATACTAACTGACCATAATCCTATCAGAGTCAGACCCTATCCAATACCTATCCATTTTCAGTCACAAGTCGAAAAAGAATTGGATGAAATGATTCGATTGGAAATCATTGAACCATCCACTTCAGCATACTCTTCGTCTATGGTTATTGTTCGGAAGAAGGATAATAACATTCGCATTTGCGTAGATTATCGCAAATTGAACCAAGTTACGAAGTTCGATGCTGAACCTATGCCTTCATTGGAAGAGCTGCTAAATAAACTTGCTAATTCTAGATTCTTTACCAAACTAGATTTGTCTAAAGGTTATTGGCAAGTTCCTCTAACTGAACGTGCCAAACCTTTTACAGCTTTTTCTACACCTAGGGGTTTATTCCAATGGAATTTCATGCCTTTCGGTCTTATGAACGCCCCTGCTACATTCGTACGCATGATGCGGCGAATTCTCGCATATCGTACAGATGTCATAGCATACTTAGACGATATCTGCCTGTTCAGTGATTCCTGGGAAGATCACTATTTGGGTTTATACGAATTGCTGTCTACTCTTCGCGAATATAACTTGACTGCAAAACCCTCTAAAGCCTTTATAGGATTTAGTGAGATTTCTTTCCTGGGTCATCGGGTTGGTCATGGTCTTTTAAAGACAGAGGACCACAATGTTTCAAAAATACTTAACATTTCTGTCCCTAAAACAAAGAAACAAGTACGGAGTCTCTTAGGTTTGATCCAATTTTACGGACGATTCATTCCGAATCTGTCATCCATTATGGCACCGCTTTCTACTTTATTGAAGAAAGGATCGCCTAATCTGATCCGCTGGTCGCAAGAATGTCAATCCTCATTGGACCAGGTTAAAACTCTGTTTTCATCTCCACCTATCCTTAGGTTACCTACTATTGAGAAGACCTTTGTGCTTCGAAGTGACGCCTCGTCAACTGGGATTGGGGCAGCACTTATGCAGGAGTATTCTGATACTCTGCATCCGGTGATGTATATCTCTAGGAAATTAAATGCTGCAGAAAAGAATTACTCGGTTTTAGACCGTGAGTTATTGGCTATGGTATGGTCTATTCTGAAGTTACAAAGATTTCTTCTAGGCGCACACTTCATTGTGGAAACCGACCAAAAAGCGCTTACTGCTATTCAGAGCAAAAACTTGAAGAGCTCGAGGTCCACCCGTTATGCCATAGCTCTTCAACCATTTCATTTCTCGGTGCGAGCTATCCGTGGTTCGGATAATGTGATGGCAGACATTCTGTCCAGATGCCCACACGATTCCACATGATTCTTTTGTCATATATATTTCCTGATATACAGTCCAATGCTATAATGACATGTTGGCAAATATTTTCTCACTTTTTTGAGGAATTTATAACATTGTACCATGTAATTATCTAAGAAGGCTTAGTTAGTGATATACGGGCCAAAAGATCACTCGGCCACATTTAGATAATATATTTTCATGATTGTATTAAGAGATTTAACAGTTATCTTTAAGATTTGTGTTATTGATATTTTCGCAGCACATCATTGAAGTCAGCGAGATTATGTCCATTGTGAAACTTTGATGATATCAAGTCCTGTCCTAGATTGGGAGCGGATGATGTTCACATCTTCTTCTATTGATTGTATTCTTATCTACGAAGAACAACACATATTTTAGTTAATAATTACTGATGCATTATATGATGTAATAGTATAGTGCGGTATATTATTATATTACACCGCTATTTGCAACACATTGCATGATATTATAATAATGGATTTAATTTCATATATTGGCATGAGTGTAATTTGACTTTCATTATGATGTTCCCATCATTGTGGCGTGTGTTGGTGGCACCTTCCTGGAATATATACGCGTATACTTAGATACATTTTTTCTCTAAAGATCTGAGATATGATCTCAGTTTCGCTCCATGCGTTGAGCTAGTTTGTTAGGTATATATCCGCGCATCATACGTGCGTTAGGAGCCTAGATTTTTCCGGCTCCAGGATTTTAAAAAAAAATGTTTCATTTTTTTCCCGGGAGGGTGCGGTAATGTTACGCACAGATCATTTGTTGTCCAAAGTCTTTGTATAATCATTTTTTTTCGTAAAAAAATCTTTGTATGATCATTTTCTTGACTGAAATGTGTACGATATTATTTTACAGTCAAAGTGACATAACTCGAGATTTTGAGACTACTATTTTTTATGAGTTTACCTCCTCTTGGTTTGAGACTCGTTCGGTCTATAATTTCTTAAACGAAGCGTGACCATATCTCCTTATTTGGTAGTATCAGTCAAGTGTTGTAGATGTCTGAAACCTGTCTTAAGGTTTTCGATTCATGACCATAAAGGGAGCGATAGTGAATGTCTCTTATCTCGTATGTTCTTAGAATCGTCTTGTGTGAATTGATACTCACGTAGATGGGTTCTGCGCATGTCTAGACTTGGAGAGTTCGATTGTGGTTTCCGCCCAGGTCGGAGAGTTACAAAATGGTTTAAGCAGCGAGTGGACGCAAATCTGCGTCTTGTGATTTCTCTGAGGGAAATACATTGTCTTTGTGAGTTAGTTAGCTAACTAGACTATTTCCCAGTGTTATTCAAGCCGGCCTGGAGGCATATGTTTTGTGGTTGATTCCGAATAAAGGTAATTCCTCTTTATTTGAACTTTTCGATGTCATCTAAAAGTTCGACATTTTTTGCTGCTCTTTGCTCGCTTGTGTGATTCAAAATGGAGAGGTACTTTTGATTAGGTTTCGCCACCGGTATCTTTATACCTGAACTAGTTATATATATATATATATATATATATATATATACATATATATATGGGTCGCTCTAGACCAAACAAGGCTATTGTCTGTGTTCCAGGATTCATTATATCAGAGATCACATCCAAGTCAGATGGTTAGACTTAGGAACGTTATAAAGGTTGGCTTGACCTGTATTCCCAGTATGCTATTCACGTGCAGAGGATAAATGGACGTATTGTATACATCTGATCTGCTAGCATCAGGAAGGGAGTATTTATTATTATCTATGAACAGTGATGAGATGCAGCTGACACTGTTGCAGAATTTATATGTATGAACTTTAGGTACTCAGATTTGGGCTATATATTATGTATACAGCTTCACGAACCAGAACTTTATGTTATCGAATATGTGGAAGCTATTTGTTTACACTATGAATATTGGATTCTACATGACTATCAGCTGGCACTAATGTTATTTTGAATGCTGAATTTCTTGGACTATGTTGGTGATGACATATATATCATGACTGTTTTGTGGCGTGCAATAAATGGTAGAAAACGAAAAATGAAGTTACCATTTTTATGACTCTACACATCATGTTGCCTGTGTTGTACTCTGGGAACTATTCTACTACAACCTACACAGCAACATCCTAAACCAGATAAGACACCTACATCTTACACTTTAATACCTGGTGTCGATAGGGGTGGTGAATTTGATGTCAGCCTAAATACCACCCTTATCAGGGGTCTAGAGCGAATCCTTACTTGTTGTAAGGGATAGATTTTGATATGGCAGTATCAATTCACTCGAAACATTAAACAAATATTAAAATATACAAAGAAACACTTTCAGTCTTACCAGAATTATGAATAGAGAACACAGTTATATGCTAGCAAAACTCAGCTGAGCTGCTGGCTCTAGTATGGCGTCCCTCTAAATATTTCAATTAGCTTCTGGGAAATACACCACTGAATTATTTACTGTGTCTACTACTGGACAACTTATGATGAATGGCAAAATTGCGCGTCTGAGCGCCAATAATATGTTTATCTGTGGCCAATCACCGCCTTTTTTTCCTTTTCAAATTCAAACCTCCTACCAAAAGTCAATTCAGTCATACCTCAGTCAAGTATGTATTATTGTCTGTTGGTCCGTCTGTCTCTACTTGCGTTTCACAAAAAAACACACTTGTTTTTTGAACCAACTCTGCCAATTGTGCCTTTAAAGTTATTTTTAGCCGCAATTCTCCACCACATTCCCTCTCTTTCATTCCAACTGGATTTTAGCACTTGAGTCTCAAGGCCGCAATTTTTGAAAATTAGTGACATTTTTTGTTTCAATGCAGTCGCTCGCTGATATGAACAACACAGTCTTTTGTCAATATCTTTCTTATTATCTATCCGTCTGTATAAATGAAAGCATATTATTTCACTGCTCAAGATGGGCCATCAGGCCAGCTAGGTTTTATATTCCTAACATTATTATTAAGAAAAAGTTACTTTTCAAGGTTAGTTGGTTTTTTGAAATATTTTCGAGCATCTTCTGTAATGCGTTTGCCGCTGAATTCAAATAAACGGACTAAGTTATCGCAAAAGCGTCCAAGAAATGACTGTTGCGTATAATAGCTAAGGTCCCTTTTGTCGATTTCTTTACCTTGTGTCAACTTGGGGACGTGAATTTTTTTCCTTTCCCCACCAATTGCGTCTTTTTAGCCTTGCTAGTTTCAAGCACGTGTTCAGTCATATTTTTTCCTTTTGATCTCCGTTCTCATCCCGTTCCAAGGGTAAACGTTTTGCCTTCACGTCTAACAAGTTAGTTTCCATGGCGGGTGGTGACCCGCGGCGTGGGCGATCATGTCTTCTAGTAGCTTACGCATTATTTTTATCCCTACATTTTATCTTTGGAGATATTTTAACGTTGTATCACGGTTAATTTTATCACACATCTCCCCACTTGAAAACATGCCTACGGCAAGTTCCAAAACCAGTGATACACATAGATAAAATTACTCCTCACGCCTGCCACTACTCTAATTTTGATCACAGGGGTGCCGACTGAGGAAATCTGCACCGACATTCAATTTGCCTGGGATATATTGGATACTAAACTGATAAGGTTGAAGCAATAAAGACCACCTCAGCAATCTTGCGTTTTCATGCTTAGCCTGAGATAAGAATACGAGAGGCTGATGATCCGTCTGGACCACAAAAGTCCTACCATACAGATAGATTTGAAACTTCTTTATTGCCCAGATTAACGCTAAACATTCTTTTTCGCTTGTGGAATATCCTTGTTCCGCCTTATTCAATTTGCGGCTTGCATAAGCGACTGGGTTCAGTTCCCCATCAGGTGAAGATGATCTTTGCAACAAAGCCGCCCCGAGTCCTACATTACTTGCATCTGTTCTTACGACAAAGTCCTGTGTCAAATCAGGCAGTTTGAGAATAGGCTTGCTAGTGAGTTTTTCCTTTAAGTCTTGGAACGCTAATTCACTTTGCGCAGTCCAAATAATTTTATCTGGAAGTCCCTTGCGAGTCAGATCAGTCAGAGGAGCACAAATAGAGTTAAAATCTTTGATGTATTTTTGATAAAATCCGCATAACGACACGAATGATCGCACGTCCTTTTTTGTTTGTGGTCTAGGTGCTCTCTGCAGTTTTTCCAAGTTCTTGGGATCAGGGGTCATGTTACCCTGATATACAGTGTGTCCCAAGAATTCCAACTCTTTGCATCCAATACAACATTTTGTTGGCCTAGCAGTTAAGTTCGCCTCCCTAAGCCTATTAAATAACATTTTTAGAGCTTCAATGTGTTCTTCAAATGTCTCTGTGGCGACGAGAATATCATCCATGAAATTCGTGATACATGGGTTATTCAGGGGATCCAACAATTTGCGCATCATCCTTGAAAATACACTCGGAGCATTTTTCAGTCCGAATGGTAGCATGTTGAATTCATAATGTCCATCCGAAGTGCTAAAAGCCAAATAAGGTCTCACTTCAGGCTTCACTGGAATCTGGTAATAGCCTTTACTAAGATCCACCTTTGAAAAGTATTTTGCCTTGTTCAATCTGGCAAATAACTGTTTTGTGTCTGGTAATGGATCCACTTGTCCTTCTGTGACAGCATTCAGTTTCCTGTAATCTATGCACAGTCTGTGTTCCCCAGACGGTTTTCTCAACAAAACGACACTGGAGCTAAAAGATGATTCACTGTGTGAAATAATCCCCTCCTTCAACAAATAATCTATTTCTTCCTTCAATGCCTTCTCCTTCGCGAACGGAATAGAATAGGCTCTCATACAGATTGGGTTTGAGTCTACCAGTTTCATGTCATACTGTAGCAAATTTGTATGGCCTGGTTTATCTGTTAATACATCTGTATGTTCCTCCAGAACCTGTTGAACTCTCTCCCTCTGGTTTTTAGTCAGGTGCTTACTGACTTTTACCTGTGCTGCTGTTTCACAAGGATGTAATGGGTATTCATGTGAGGTGAGTGGTTCCTTTTGCATTTGAGTTGCGATAGCCAAGGTCAGTAAGGGGGTGCTTTCCTGGAGTGGTCTGTCCAGATACTTCTTTAACAGGTTTACATGATAAACTTTCTCCTTCCCCTTTTTGTCAATTTTATAGTTTGTTCTAGACACCTTCTCTAGAACCGTATATGGACCTTGCCATCCAATTTGTAATTTATTCTGGCTACCGGGTAGTAGAAGCAGCACCTTCTCTCCCACAGCTAGTTCTCTGTCCTTTGCCTTCCTATTAAAATATGCTGCATGTTTCTTCCTGGCTTGTTTCAAATTATCATTTGCCAGTTTCCATCCAGCTTTCAAACGAGTGGTCAGTTCGTTCACGTATTGATAAGATGAGGTAACAGTCTCTTCCGCCTTCTCATCTGTCCAGGTCCTTAATAGTGCTACATCTGGATTTTTAATTTTCCATATTTATTTTTCATGGCACCCATCGGGTCCCGTCCATTAGAAGCACTATAGTGAGGACTTTTCTTCCTAGAATCATCACTCACAAATCGACCACTACCAATTTTTTTCTTGGGTTTGTCTCCCCACTTTAGATTGCTTATGAGAGATCTTCGCTCTCTTTTCTGTTCTTCCAGTTTATATAAGTCTGACCGAGGGATTGTCATCTTATCCTGGGTAAAATTTCTTCTTTGTACTCGTCGCATAGTGGCCATGTTAATCCATTCAAGTGAAGACTGGGTGTGAAAAGGGGGCTCCCATTCCACTTTGTCTACCTGAGTATAAAATTTTCTTTCCAGGCCTAAAGTTGCCCCGTGGCGTTTCTAGGTCCTGCACATATTTTCCCTTTGTGGGTGTTCCCTCATGAAATACGCCACATGCTTCTACAAAGTTTTCAATATCGACATTTACGTCGGGCCAATAGTATTTGCGAGCAACTTTTTGGCAGATGGTACCGACTTTTTCATGGTCCCCATCTTTTCCAACATGTAAGCTCCTTATTAAATTTGCCCTATATATCTTGGGAAGAACCAACTGTCCGTGACCAGTGGATCTAGTTCCTGTCTTCCTGTATAATAATTTGTTCTTCATAAAATATTCCCCCTTGCTCGGAGGTGTGTGGCATTTGGGCAATTTTTTAAAACATGGCTTGAGTGTCCTATCCTCAGCCTGCGCCTTCCTCATCTCCTCTGGATGAGCATTTATAGGTTCACCTTCTTCCTCCTTCTTCTGTGACCTGGTCTGCACTGTCGCCATGATCACAGGTTTCTCGGGATTCCCCAAGAAGACGTATCTAAACCCCAATATCAGAGGGTAGATTGGTTCATCTATCACTGCTGCTCTGATTTCTCCTTCCACATAGCGAGTTTTCACCGTTATCCTTGCGATGGGAAGTGTCATGAGTGGTATGTCCTTAGTTGCCCCTTGTATTTCCACTGTTTCTGTGGTATACTGACTTGGGTCCACTAGGCTAGACTTCACAACTGAATCATAATCCAAACCTGTATCATAAAGGCACCTTATGGTGACCCCATTACAAATAACATCCTCACAAACTGGGGGGTGATAAGGTTCCTGTTGTCCATTAGAATTAACCTTTAATCTTTGCGTCCCCGACTTCATTGCAGCAATGTTTGAAGGTTTCCTTCTACAAAATTCGGTGTTATGGTTATCTTTCTTGCACCATTTACACCATCTTTTTCCTTGGTTAAACGGTTTTCTTTCATTGGATTTTTGGTCATTGAACTGTGAGTTTCTGTCTCGATAGTCATTTCTTGGCCGTTCAAAGTTTGTCCTACCTTTATTTCCCTGTTCTCTATTATCAAATTTATTAAATTGCTGTGGAGCTTTAAAATTGTCTATGTGCTTCTTTTTAGCACCACTTACCTCTGCCTGGGCTGCCTGATACCTCTCAGCGACATTTAAAACCTCCCCCAACTTCTCTGCACCTTGTTCCATGAGAAATTTTCTCATGTCTGGAGCCATGGACTCTCTCAATTGCTCAATCATGATCATCTCTTTAAGATCTTGGGTCTTCCCCAGAGCCGTCCATTTCTCCAAATAGGTTTCCAGTCTGGCAGAGAATTGGTGGTATGTCTCCCCAGACAACAGTTTGGCATTTCTAAATTTCTTACGATAAAATTCACCATTTTTTTCGTACCTTAATAACAAAGCCTGCTTTAACATGTCATAATTGTCTTGGTCTTCTCTGTTCATTTTTGCGAAGACTTCATAAGAAGTACCTCTCAGTCCCTGTGATAACTTTAAACTCCACCTCTCTCTCTCTAACCCATATGTAGTAGCTAATAACTCAAAACGTCCGAGGTACCCCTCTATGTCATCGTCTTTTTCAACAAAATGGTCTAAATGAAACCCCATAGCTGATGTTGAGGCTCCCAGACTGGGCGTAGCATCTGAGGCAAAAGGGCTGGCACCATTTTCAGGAGCCTGGCCTTGTAGCTCCAGCTCCCTTAGTCGTAATTCGTGCTCCCTTTGCAACCTTCTATCTTCTGCCTCCCTTTCGGCAGTCAATCTTTTATCTTCTGCCTCTAATGCTTTAGCCTCCTTGTCAGCCTCAATTTGTAACCTCTTAGTCTCAGCCTCAATTTGTAGCCTCTTCTCTTCAGCTAATCTTTCAGACTCTAATTTTCTTTCAGCCTCTTTTTCTAATCTTCTTTCTTCCCGTTCAATATACTTATCACATTCAGCCGTTACATATTGAATTAAAACCTGACCATCCATTCCCATATCCTTTGCCGTTAGCACAGCAGCTGATCTGAATTTGGCTAGCTCCGCCATACTTTTTAGACAATTTAGCAATGAGCAAGATAAAATTTCCAACCACTAAAGTAATTCTAATTACTATAGTCTAAAGTAATTCTAATTAGCCAGTTAACTAATTAATTACCACTGGCTGTGAAGATTCACCAACTTTTATTTTCACTTTTAATTTTAAGGGACACTTTTAATTTTTATAATTTGTTCCCCTAATTTAATTCTCCCACCAGGAGATCCTAATATTACTGTTAAGCTAATTATCCCGGGACAAGAGACCCCAATATATGTAGTGGTTTTGATGGTATTGTATGATTGTGATATTACCTAGTGTGATGCATGAGGTCAGCTGTGAAGGCTCCTGAGATAAATGTAGCTGTGAATTTACAGAAGGCCCTTCTTGCTACCACTACGACCTCACACATATCTTTTTTTACTAATGAATGTGGCTACGTTAAAATTCTAGGGTACTGATATGTAATGTGTTGTGGTAGTTTACACACACACACACACAGATATTTAACAAGTATAATAATATTAATAAAATGTTATAACACACTGAACTAACTCAAGCTGTGTAAAATTTTGATAGTAAATTTTCTTTAAGTTTATTTGTTCTGAACCAAGGTTTTATTTTGGTCAGAACATATGAAAGGTTTTGCAATTATGAATGAAATGCATGAATATATGGCATAATAAATGAAAGGTGTGTACATATGTATTTTACAAGACTAGTTAATATTACTACTGTTTATAGTTGTAATTTATCTGGGAGAACGATTAATGGATGTGCTGTTGGGGTGGCCTCATCACTCCCTGTCTATGGCTACTAACATTGTCCATTTATTGATGGGAATATAGTTGGTGTATTAGAAAATAAGTTGGTGAATGTCATGCAGGCCAGACGCTCACGTATCTTGACTGAGTAGTTCTGGTGCTGGAATCTGGTGGCCCCACCTCTCCGTGCTTGGGGGCAATATAAGGCTGCTCTGTCAAAATATTAGACTGCACGGGTCCACTTTTGTATTATTCAACACATCATTTGACACCACATTGGTGCCAAATAAAAACTCACAGTTCTGAAATAAAAGTATTTGGTCATGTGTCAGAACTCTACCTCCTGAGCCACTTCTACACTCAACACTACACAACAACACCACATAGACGGGGTCAGATCTCTCTGACCATACAGCACATCTTACCAAGTTGGTTTCACATAGGATAAGTTCCCCCAGACTACATATTCTGAAATATGTTCATTAGCTTCCTGCCATTGAATAGGATAGGTGATATGTTCCACTGATCTCAACACTTGATCCGCCCTTCATAATCCTTGCTGGAGTTTATGTATTTTGTTTGTCTCTAGACCCTGAACTGGGGCGGGGGGTCTAGAGCGAATCCTTACTTGTTGTAAGGGATAGATTTTGATATGGCAGTATCAAATCACTCGAAACATTAAACAAATATTAAAATATACAAAGAAATACTTTCAGTCTTACCAGAATTATGAATAGAGAACACAGTTATATGCTAGCAAAACTCAGCTGAGCTGCTGGCTCTAGTATGGCGTCCCTCTAAATATTTCAATTAGCTTCTGGGAAATACACCACTGAATTATTTACTGTGTCTACTACTGGACAACTTATGATGAATGGCAAAAATGCGCGTCTGAGCGCCGATAATATGTTTATCTGTGGCCAATCACCGCCTTTTTTCCTTTCAAATTCAAACCTCCTACCAAAAGTCAATTCAGTCATACCTCAGTCAAGTATGTATTATTGTCTGTTGGTCCGTCTGTCTCTACTTGCGTTTCACAAAAAAACACACTTGTTTTTTGAACCAACTCTGCCGGTTCCTACACAATTTTGCCTTTAAAGTTATTTTTAGCCACAATTCTCCACCACATTCCCTCTCTTTCATTCCAACTGGATTTTAGCACTTGAGTCTCAAGGCCGCAATTTTTGAAAATTAGTGACATTTTTTGTTTCAATGCAGTCGCTCGCTGATATGAACAACACAGTCTTTTGTCAATATCTTTCTTATTATCTATCCGTCTGTATAAATGAAAGCATATTATTTCACTGCTCAAGATGGGCCATCAGGCCAGCTAGGTTTTATATTCCTAACATTATTATTAAGAAAAAGTTACTTTTCAAGGTTAGTTGGTTTTTTGAAATATTTTCGAGCATCTTCTGTAATGCGTTTGCCGCTGAATTCAAATAAACGGACTAAGTTATCGCAAAAGCGTCCAAGAAATGACTGTTGCGTATAATAGCTAAGGTCCCTTTTGTCGATTTCTTTACCTTGTGTCAACTTGGGGACGTGAATTTTTTCCTTTCCCCACCAATTGCGTCTTTTTAGCCTTGCTAGTTTCAAGCACGTGTTCAGTCATATTTTTTCCTTTTGATCTCCGTTCTCATCCCGTTCCAAGGGTAAACGTTTTGCCTTCACGTCTAACAAGTTAGTTTCCATGGCGGGTGGTGACCCGCGGCGTGGGCGATCATGTCTGCTAGTAGCTTACGCATTATTTTTATCCCTACATTTTATCTTTGGAGATATTTTAACGTTGTATCACGGTTAATTTTATCACAGGTTGATTGGGGGTTATCTCCCCTTTGTTTTAATCATTGTGTTGACCTGTCTTAAGTCGGGGGTTAGCTGTTCTCAGATCTGTTCTGTCTACGAATGCGCAAGTTTTTTTAGCGCGAACGGATAGACTTCCGTCAGGGAGTGATGATCTGGGTTCTGACCGAACTAAGATGTCCGTGGTACTTCTCTGCATTATCTGGGGGAAAGATAGTCTTCAGTGTGACTGTGATGTTAGTGATTCTCCCCAGAGTTATTCTGTTCGTCAAGAATGACTACAGTTATTATTTGTGTATTTCTCGGATTCTGTCAAAGGTAAAAGAAACTTAATTATTATGCCTAAGTTGCAGAACATTTTGTGTCGACCTGTGAGTAGAGCTCACAGTTCTTTGAGATTCAGAGTCCATTATGTGTGCTCGATGTAACCAACTAAGACTATTCGTCTAACTATATTACAGAAGCCCAGTGAAGAGAGATTATTATGAAAACCGCATGTTAGCGGTATGTTTCGGCATGGATGATTATGCCTGCCTATGAAGAATACACAGTTGTTCACATTATTATAGAGGCCCGATATTACGGCCGATATCTTTGAGCAGAAGAAGAAGTGTCTGGCGTGTGAAGCCAGATGAAGTCTTGACTTTCATTAAACAAGTTCATAGACTTTGATATTAAGCAACTGGAACCGCCTTTATCGTGCGGGATATTTGTTATAGGACTACCTGACGCGTTTAGTCAGGGGCCCTGAGCTACAGTATGAACGAACGTAAATTGTCAAGCCAGCTCTACTAGCATCTTATACATGAGCTATGCAAGATTTATGATGCTTGATGTTTATAATCATTACCACACATGAAATGTCCATGATCCTTTGTGCTATTGACTGTGCCGTCTGTCAGCGCACTGTTGCCGTAATAAATGTTGAAGAAATGTCATCTGCATTATCCACGTCTATGACTTCTACTTGTGGTGGAGTGAGTTTGGTGTGTAGATGAATAAGAGCCTATACGACTTCGTGTTCACGATCTGCTGTTTCCTACACACACACACCTTTACTCTCTACCACATCCTACTACGAGTACTACGCTCCTGAACAACATGTATGCTGTTTTATGTGTGAGTGTCTGCACTACACCCTGGCAGCGCCTCACGCTGCTGACCTAAATACACCGCAACACGGAACTGTCCAGGCACGTCTCGACCTTACCCACAAAACAGAATTTAACACCCTCCAACCCTGGGAGACCCATTGTTTCGGCCTGTTCCTGCCATACCGAACATATATCTGACTTCCTTGACGGAATCTTCCAGCCTATTGTAGAGCAGCTTCGTTCCATCTTAAAGGACACCAACCATGCCCTAACTACTTTTTCCTCTATCCAGCTTTCCCAAGACTGTACCTACCTTTTATTTCTGTTAGATGTCTGCTCGCTTTACACTTCCATTCCTCACTCTGGTGGTCTCCGAGCTCTCCAGTTTTTCCTGGACCAGCGCACCTACCCCTCTTTCGTCACAGAGACTCTCCTGCTCCTTGCAGAACTGGTCCTTCGACTCAACTTCTTTGAGTTCAACGGACAGTTCTTTGACCAAGTCAGTGGAGTTGCCATGGGTACCAAGATGGGTCCCAGCTATGCCTGCCTCTGCATGGGTTACCTGGAGTATCAGGTGTGGCAGCAGTATCCGGGACCTTTTCCATTGATGTATCGTAGATTCACTGATGGTGGTATTGGTCTCACTGATATGCCAGAGGCTGACCTATCCGTTCACTGGGATTAATATTAATGCTCAGAAAAGGTAAAGATCTGAGGCAGATGGGATGGTGGAAGGAAAAGGGGCGGGGGGGGGGAAGGGGGCACCCGATTTTGTGTCTGGAAACCCAATACTCAGGAGGGTATTTGTTTCTCTCTTATTTCATGTTACTAGTTTGTGGTGCTATCTGTGGAACAAGTGACTGGTATAGGTGGCCTGCAGTCAGAGCTAGACACCTACAGCAGACGGATCTTAACAGACGCTGGACCATTTTCGCAATTATTCCACGATACTACAAGAAACGTGTTGCAGCCATCAGACTTGACCAGTGACGAGAGTGAACAAGTTCATATCCTGTAAAGAACAAGCATCTTGTAAAGTAGAAATTTGTGATAAGACTTTTAAGCCTACTTGGATAAGGTAAAAAAAAAAAAAAAATCAAGTAGAAAATTTAAAAAAAAGAAAAACTGAAGACGCTTCTACAAACACTACTAACTAGCATTAGAGCTGATATCATTTGTGGGGAGGGGAAACCACACAAAAAGAGTAAGTTATTAAGAATACCACAATAAACAGATACACTGAAAACAATCTTTCTCTATTCAAAAGAGCATTGACAATTATTATTTGATTATTATATTTACAGCTTACTGATTACGTTATGGTACCATGAGCTGTATATATAACAATTTTTATGCAGGGGTTCCCTAAGACCTAGAAATTACTTCATGGTTCCTCTAGGATAAACAGGTTGAGAAAGGTTGGTTAAGCATCTCACTTCTGTTATGTTACTTTCTGTTGTTAAGTTTCTCCGTATTTCTGTCGTACAAGTAGAGGCGTACTTAAAGTATTTGACATCGGGGGCGAATCCTACAGTTGGCAACCCTCCCTCCCATAAAGAAGCAATAACGTAATAAAAGCCCCTTCCATCAAAACTTGTTATGGGAATGCGCCCCTAAGGTGACAACCCTTAGCTGCTTTCGATGTTTTCTCCTGCTTGCTGTGACAGCTTCTTTTCGCTTAATCTTAGGTGGCGCTGTAGAGAGCATCGTCACTTGGTGCGATTGGCAGACAAAACCTTTGATAGGTGTAACCAATTTATAGGCCACATTCCATTAGACTATAATAGATACCCGTCAGGGTGGAAAACAATGGAAGAAGTGGATCATCATCCAAACCTATTTAACATGATAAATAGTAGTGCTCAGTATAAAGCAAAGATCCCACCATGGGAACTAAAAGTGCCAGAAACCGACTCCCACTTAGCAAAGGTCATAAGCAAATCCAAAGATATAATCTCAACAAAAAGTAACACACTAGAGTATATAGAACAGTATATAGAACAGTATATAGAACAGTATATAGAACAGTATATAGAACAGTATATAGAACAGTATATAAATAATAGCTTAACTATATGTACGGATTGGTCAAAAGATGAAAAAAGGACAATTAGTACAGGAATAGAAATACAAAAATTGAAAATATATAAAAGATATAAAGTAACAGGTAATACATCCATCTTTACAGCAGAATTAGTGGCAATTCTAAAAGCTTTAGAAATAGTTGCAGAAAACCCACCAAATAAAGCAAGCATCCTCACAGATTCCCTTTCATCAGTGCTAGCTGTCAGAAACAGAAACGAATGTAGCAGGCCAGATATTATAGAGGAAATACTACAGGTCAATACATATCTACACAATGCAGGATGCAGTGTCACACTAACATGGATACCAGCACATGTTGGGATAGCAGGAAATGAGCTTGCAGACAAAGAAGCCAAAGGGGGAAGAACTAGTTATAACAAAATTGAAGTAGGCTTAGGGACGTTTGAAATTAAGAGCTTAATTGCCTAAGCAATAACTAAAGAGTGGATAATAGCATGGGACCAAAGCAAAAAAGGAAATCACGCACACACAATCCTGAGGAAACCAAGCAAAAAATGTCAAGTACAAGATGAACTAAAAATTCCAATTAATAAAAAATTGTTAAGGCGCAAGCTTGGAACTGGATATTTCATAGATAGAGGAACCCACATGCGAAGAGTGCCAAGAACCAAACACAATTAAACACTTTCTAGTGGTCTGCAAAAAATATGACCAGCAGAGGCAAAACATTAAGACACTTGTGTAAAAGCTCGTCATAAGACGGGAATTAAATTTAAAAGCACAAATACCTAATGGCAATTTTACTTATTCAAAAATATTTTTAAAAAACCACTGTGCATCACCACAGTACACGAACTACGTAGCAGGCTCTATAAATGTTTTTGTGCACACCGTAATGTTACTATTTTCGGGAGAGTACATATAAGGGAAACAACACAATTAATGTCTAACTTTCAACCAAAGCTGCACCCCTTAGCGTTAGTGACAGAAAAAGTTGGGATTATATATATATTGGTACTGTAGTAATCACAAGGTAGAAATGAGTGTAGAAAATCTCATAGGCACTAGACCCCATCAGAAGTACAAAAGCTAATAAAACACTATATTACAAAAGAACAGCTAACGTATAAAAAAACAAAAAATAAAAAAATAAATAAGGACGCGAGCCAGTCTACAGTGGTGGAAGATTCCCCCCAGATAAATACAGATTGACTAAATAATCCTCAAATGAATATTAAATGCATAACAGTATAGACAATATCATTTTTTTTAATAATAAAACCACACTGAACTAACTACAAAAGGAAAAATACCTACTAGAGATAATATAGTATTAATCATAAAATAAATACAAACAAAAACATATTACAATAAATGAAACACGTCCTGATATAATCAACAGCTCCATGTATATGGTAGATGGTTGAAAGGGCGTGCTACAAAGTAAAGTAGCAAACACCTTAATTTTTTAAAAATGTCCAGTGCCCTCATGTCTCTTGCACACATCTTTGAACCTTTGTCAGCTGCGGTCACCCGACGGTTCTTTTGCCATCTGCCAGTTGTTCCTTGAAGATTTCTTTCGGGATGCGACCATCTTCCATGCGGCGGACTTGGTCAATGTCACGGGTTGCCTCCCCTTTGCTCTGCAGCAGTGGTCCAACAGTGGCCAAAATGTAGGGTATCTGATGTGGGTCTTCAAAGGTGTCTAATTTCACACAAGATTACTCTTGGCAGAGTTGTAAGTAGAAGGATAATGATGCTTCTACCTCAAGGGAATATTCAACAAGACATTTCAGATGTCAAGAACAATGCTGCATGAGGCGGAGCAATGTTAACTTTATTATCGGCTGTCAACTTTTGTGAAGTATAGGGTTATCTTATAATTCGTTAGCTCGTTTAAGCCCCCAGCTGAGTTAGTTCAGCACAATTCCTCTAATTATTATTGTATAGCTCTGTTTAAGCGCATTTAAGAAATACGGATGTAGTACATTCAAAATGATTAAATCAGCTTTAGATTTGTTTTTATACAAGTAACAAATTTAATAATCAATTATGTTTTAACAGTTATAAAAATGAATAATTCCTTATAGAAATGTTATCATCACAGGGTGATGTTATGGCATTAGGAATTGGATTGTTCACTTGGCAGCTTTTATGTTTCTACTTAGCTGCCGATGAGTTTGTCGGTTCTGCTCTAGCTGATGTTTGGTTCTTTGTAGATGGATGACTGATTCACACTCGTCACTGGTCAAGTTTGAAAGTTGTAGCACGTTCCAAGAAGTGTCATTGAGTAACTACCAAGCTGGTCCCGCGTCTCTAAGACGCGTCTGATGATGGTGTCTTATTTTTATTCTAATATCTAGCACAATCCTGTTGGTCGCATTTCAGCAGATGATCATTTTTCTGTAAATCTGAATGTTTTTTGTCACGGGCTGCTTCCCCTTAGCTCTGCAGTAGTGGACCAACAGTGGCCAAAACTCAAGAGTAGTTAATGTGGGTCTTCAAAGGTGTCTACCATCGCACAAGTTACTCTTGGCAGAGTTGTATGTATAAGGATAATGATGCTTATACCTCAAGGTAGTGTTCAAAAGGTGTTCAGAAATCAAGAACAACGCTGCATGAGGCTGAGCAAATGTTAACTTTAGTATCTGTCGTCAACTTAAGTGTTTAAGTGTATTTAAGAAATTGTCTGAGACATACGGATATAGTGCATTCAAAATGTTTAAATCAACTTTAGATTGGTCTTCATGCAAGTAACAAATTTAATAATCAATTATGTTTTAACAGTTATAAAAATGAATAATTCCTTATAGAAAAGTTATCCTCACTGGGTGATTTTATGGCGTTAGGAATTGGATTGTTCACTTGGCAGCTTTTATGTTTCTACTAGCTGCCAATGAGTTTGTCGGCTCTGCTCTAGCTAATGTTTGGTTCCTTGGAGATGGATGACTGCTTCACACTCGTCACTGGTCAAGTTTAAAAGTTGTAGCACGTTCCAAGAAGTGTCATGGAGTAACTACCAAGCTGGTCTCGCGTCTCTAAGACCCGTCTGATGATGGTGTTTAACGGGCAAACAAACACGATAACTGTTACTGAAAAGAGTGTAAGGTGATTTGAAAATACCAAATATCTGTTTGATAGCAGAGAAAGAAATGCACCGACCACGGAAATTTCACGTAATCAGTACGTACAACAAATGTAACTGAATAAGGCCGGAGAGGATAAGAGATCAACCCAACAATTATGTAACAGTTTTAACACATGTTTGTCTAGCAATTCAAGCTGTAATTTAAATAAAACATATATGTATGATATTTACCTTTAAAGTGCCAGCAAAACTCTTGTTACTTAAAAACAAACTACTAGTTTTTTTAAAACACATTATGCGCCAATGACGTTAATTCACGCTATCCCTATGGAAAGCGCCCCATGTCAAACTTACGCATATTAATTTAACGTATAATAACATATTATATGCGTATTTTATTTTTTGCCATAAAATACGTATAATACACATACGGTCGAACATTGCGTGTAAGCATTAAAATAGTTTGTACTCCGAAATAATCCAGTTTCAATTATTCTTTTAAAACATTAATTTAAAAAGAAATTGTTGATACATTCTGGCATCCCCATTAATTTGTCATTATTTTTTCCTTCCCTTTATTGTAGTGGGTGAGTAAAGTAAGAATTTCTGGCCGAATAAGTCACGTCTTTTTTTTTTCCCCCTGAGAAGTGTGGTTCCATTGAAAAGTAGACATTCCATTCAGTTTCTCTGTTACTTAAAATTTGGCTCTTCCATGCTGAGTCTCTGCTTGAAGCACTAGTGAACATGAGTCTGTGTACAAACATCTCAATTTTTCTTTTTCTGAAATGGTTTCGCCGGTTCTCTATTCTATTATTAGCCATTTAGTCCCGGGGCCCAGGGGTTCGATATATTGGCGTATAACACATGCCAGTCACAAGAGTCTTGCATATTTTAATAACAGAACATTGGAATCAAAAGGAGACCACGCGCAACTGTTGACATGTCTGTGATAATATGCTTTCTAATCCGATGGAAGGTCCCATTTAGGCCGGGCTCTTGTGAACCATTACTGCCAGGGGTTGGTGATGAATGTTATCATAAATTCCTATTGGAGAGCAATAAAAACGTAAACGTTACATTAAGTCACCGGTAAGTGATGTGAAAAATTGATGCAGCATGAGACTCTTTGGTCATATCCCTGTCAGTCCAATCTCCCCTCCCTTTTCTATGATCAATAAATAAAGATGATTAAAGAAACAAAGATGTTACCATTAAAAAAAACACAACTACAACAAACATATAACAAAACAAAACAAACAAGCACTAAAGAAGAAGAAAAAAATGAGTCAACATTGTTCAGTATAAACAGCATCATTTGAGTGAATCAACTGTGTGTTGCCGGGACACAAAATCAGAGGAAATACGTGTTACACTGCACTGTACTAAGTTTGTATTAGATGATATAGAAGACATATAAAGACCTTAAACGGACAGCACAATACATGAAAGCCTGGAGTGAAATTTTAGAAGGCTTAATGTTCCTTTATGAGCTGAAGGGTAATGAATGAATGAAGTTACTCAATGAGACTAAAGCTGAGAACTTTACGGTAAAATGTTATTTTTGTGAAACCAAAACGTCAGTCAATAGAAGCAGAAACATGATCAACAACACCCGAAATGTCCGTATAGCCGTAAAAGTATGGGCTGTAAAATCAAAATTTCGATCAGTACTAGCAACAAGAGCCGCGGTAGCACAGTG
Organism: Oreohelix idahoensis; assembly: GCA_024509875.1. NCBI lineage: Eukaryota > Metazoa > Mollusca > Gastropoda > Stylommatophora > Oreohelicidae > Oreohelix > Oreohelix idahoensis. Next base: position 44,064 of record JAMPIV010011202.1, read on the forward strand.
GTTAGTGCACTGGCTTCCTAGCTGGGTGGTCCATGGTTCGATCCCCAGTTGAGGTGGGATTTTTTAGACCACAAACGGCTCCGGGGTCGACCCAGCCTCATGAATTGGGTACCATAAAAACTCTGGGAAGGTTAAGGCGGCCGGCGTGATGCTGACCACATCACCCCTAGTGTGCCGATGGTCAAGAAAATATGGGCCTAACACCATTCTCTCAATATGCCTCAATGTGCGTGTAACGGGATCCGTTACCCCTTTTTTTAAAACCATACTGCAATTACCGCAAATGATGTTCACTGTAGCATGCTACAAACATATAAAATATTTATGTTAAGCAAATCTTATTGAAGGTAATTTTGTGTCGTATTTATGCAAAATTACAAAGGGGAGGTAAATACGCTGTTTAAAGAAAAGGAATAATATAGACATATAAGAAGTTTCATATAAACAAAATAATAAATACACAGATGTCAATCAGGAACAAACGCAGCAGAAGATGGAGGTGGATGTGTGCTTCTGCGCTGGTACGCAAAAAAAAAAAAAAAAAAATGTCAGTGGCAACAGGAGCATTCTCAAGTAACTTCACAGCAGATGCGGAGGCCATGAAAAACTGCAGCAGAGGTTCTAATGACAGAGGAAATCACCGACAGACAAGTTGTTTCCTTCACAGACGCACTCGTTTGCAACGCTGGAGCCAGAATAATATAGACCTAGATGACCTAAGAGCCCAATGGGCTGATCACCCGTTGGCTTGTCACACCGATTACGGAAACAACGGCAGATGGATCTATTTGTTGTTACCCTAAAGACGCCGCTAGGCGTGATGGGAAACTACAACAGAGAAAATCAATGTGCTGTTGCCCTTAAGACGCCACAAGGCGTGATGGCCTCTGACTGCTTGGTCGGTCTTTGGCTAAGGACGGAAGAAGAAGAAGAAGATGACCTAAGAGTTGTGCTCCACAAACTATGTCAACGATTCAAAATGGTTGTGATTCAATGTATCTCATCTCATTGTAGCATCCTCGGCAATGAAGAGGCTGACAGATTGGCAAAGGAAGGTGGAAAGTTACCTCAACCTGATACAACCATAAATTTCGAAGAGGCAAAGAGTTTTATCAGAACCAAACAGCAACCAAATGTGATGCAGAGCATCCAGGACACATACAAAATGATGCATATTACCAGCTCAGCAGACGAGAACAAGCCGCACGGGCCACAACAGATTGGGATATCATCTATCAATCAATCAATACCCTTTAGCTCTCCAAGGAGCATAGGCGTTCAACAAACACATGCCAAGTCCTCCTTTCACAAGCCATTTGTGGCTCAGCTAGGCGTCCGAGTCCCTGCTGCAGGAATCTACAATAAATTTTACTATGGACGCTAAGCAGGTATATGCTTCTATGATTTCCGTATTGTCGGTTGTCACCCTTTTTGAAAATGCGTGTTATGATGGCTATCTCCCAAAAAGCTAAAGATAGAAACTACCAATGAGTGTAACTGTGGCACTGATAAAATAACTGCTGGACACTTGCTTCAATATCTAATTTGAAATAATCTTACTTTCTTATTTGTTTCAAAGCTGGAGAGTGCGGGCCTCCTGTGAGAGCGGGGGCACGATTGGGCCAAACAGGTTAAATCGGACTGCCCTACCTATATTTGTGTTTAAAGGCCTATTTTTCTTTCATTCTTTTTTTTTTCTGTCGGAGAAATAACTGCAATTTTCCTACTTCTGGACACATTTGACGAAAAATAATAAAAGAAGGGCCTAGTGAATGACAAGAGAACTTTATATGACGTTCTAATAGGATTAATGCAAGGTAGATACATGAATTTAAAAAAAACGGAAGATAGATTCAATTAGTGATAAAGAATACAGTTGAAGTGACCATGACGCTTCCAAATAGAAGCATATTACGCGAATCCTAAGAATGCATTATTCCTCCTACGGGCCTCCAGCTGATTACGGTCTTAGTTCCCAATGTAAAAAATATAACAAACAGCAGTTCCTATTTGTAAGTGCTTGCGGAGACACACATCAGTCACAGAGTTTCACATTCTACCTTCCCATCGAACGAGCGTTATTTTCAAAGATATCCTAATTATTTGTACTCCTCGTCATGTTGGTCGATTTCTGCTAGCTGCGACAGTCCATGATCGATCGATACTCGCTTGAGTGGCAATCTGTAGCCACGCCCCGTAACAGACAGTCCCATAGCGACGTTGACATTCGGGGAGGAGACAAAGTTCCTGAAGGTTCCTGTCGCGATTGGTTGAAGATGTCACGGCTCTACAACTGAAGTGGCTGGAGAGTATTTTGACGGGGCCATCTCTTATTCGAGGTGTATTTTGCCAATGCTTCTAACAGACCTGTTTATGGGTTTCAGTGGACAACTGCAGCGAGACTTAGTGTTTGCCTAATTCGTGAAGTTTACAGCTCTTCAAAATAGTCGCGATTTTGCCCCCCAGGTACAGAGGGACTATCTGAAGAAGCGAGATTACTAATATTAATAACTGATTATGTCGAGTGATTGTGTTCGCGTGTGTTCTCAAATCCAACAATGGCAACTGTGTTCAAGACGTGTTTAGGAGTTTGTTTTCATCATATTATTTACTTATTTTAAACTGTACTATAGTCACTGGAAAGGAATGTGTTGTAACTTTATTACTGATAAACTGATTGCAGTAACAAACTGTGACTAAAGAAAAGATCTTAGCCGAAATGTTACGGTGTAGCAGATAGGTTCTTTATATCTGTGAAGTGATATGACACATGAAAAATAAGTTCGTAGTGTAGGCCTACACCCAATGAGAATCTGATTTGAAATTTTCGGTCAGTGTGTTTGCACGAAATCGTTGATTAATCTTAGGCGAAGATTTTCTGATGGATTAAATTGTTAAATTCTAGATACAGATTAATTCACGGCTACATCTGGCCGCAAAGCTGGTTCAAAAAAAAATCTCTCTAGAAAAATATTAAATCTTACGAACCAGTCCAACCATGGTTCAAGCATTAACATAATTTAGCGGCCACGGTATATTGCGTGTGACACGTTCACAGGCGATAACTCAACGGGAAGACAGATTTATCCTTAAGGTGAGTGTTTCAAATCTTGTCCTTGCAATTCCCCCCCCCCACCCCCCCCCCCCCCCCCCCCCATCATTTCGATATCTTATACTGTAAAAGATGATGACATAATAACCCTATTCCACTCTCTGTGTCTGTAGGCGAATCATTTTGTAGTTTCCGACTCTTACTACGCAGCTCTACCTTGTAAAATGTCAAAGCAATCAGTTTTAGAACATATCAGATACATTTTCTCAACAGATTTTCCACCATTATGTCAGCAATGATAGTTCTTGCCTCGGGGAATCGGTTATTTCCTACCGACTGTGGAAGCCGTGTGAGGTCGGCTACGTGTAGATCGAGGGCCACAAACGCTTGTAGTAAGAAAGTGTAAGGAAATCACAACTGTTGTATAAACCAGTTGTTACAACTAGGCTGTCACAGTCATAACTTTAATAGTATTTGCGTACAAATATTGGTAAACGAAATAATAGATAGCACTAAAGTTAGGTAACTGAGTCTTTGGGAATGTTACGGGAGATAATTTACGCTACCCAAAGGTAAGCACATTATAAAGTTCAACTGAACAATATTAGTATGTTTTTTTTTTCTTCTGTAACTTTTTCAAGTTACTAATTGTTGAAAAAAGGGAGGCGCTTATAACAGTTGTATGTAGGCCTATGTATGCACATGAGAAGGTTTCCAACAGTTGTTTGACAGCGTTTAATGCTTGCGATAAAAACGTATTTATAATATTTATTGCATGTAAACACGACAGAAACAGACCTTGGTCTTTACGACACCATATCCCTTATTTCTACAAATGCTTTATAAAGCATTTTGCAAGGCGCAAAAGAATGTTATCGGACTTCGCGACACTATAGCTTGCTATAAATTAAACAAGAAAAAAAAAAAAAGGAAAAAACACTTTTAAGATTCTAACTCAGCGGAAGGCAACCTACCTAGCACATAACAGGCAACCAGCAGCTATATGGATCTACTTTAGAAACACTGAGCTCGCTAAGAATCTACTATCATGTCTGTGTTCAAGTTTTAGAGAAGGGAATGGAGTTTGGAATGGTGTCCAGCCTATGTGTATCTCTGTCACACGATCTACTTCTTGCAAACTCATCAAAAGAGCGGTGGAAAATTAAAACAAAATATTTTACCGAACGTTAACTTCACTTCAAATAAAAGATCACTGTCTGTCTTATACAGTTTACAAATAAAGTAAATAAACAAACAACACACAAAGGTATGTCAGCAGGCACTCAGTGAGAAATAAAGAATTAGAAGATTGGATAACAGAAAAACAACAGAAGTGATAGTCTTACTGGGAATCGAACCAGAACCTTCCTAACCCTGTTCTAAGCGGTGTCTTCACGTCTAGCAACCTCGCCAGACAAATAGTTCCTAAGTCGTCTATTAAGCAAAAGCTTTAAGTAAAGAATATAAGTTTATCGACAGCCTGCTAACTAATCTATCAACTGTTGAACCAACCAACAGAACCAGCATATGAAAACAGTTTCAATTCTATATAATACACGAACAGCTGGAAAAGGAAAAAAAAAAAAACAGTCGCTGCATAGTTAAGGTAAAACTGATTTACTTAGTACCCAAGGACAAGTTTCACCGATATGTCAGTCAATTTTCTCTAGCATTTCATGACTCATATTTGTCTTCCTGTAGATCCATGACACTGCCGGAACTGATACAAGAAGAAATAGATATATTGAACAAACTCTTATGGGGTTCACTCGGTACTTCAATGATTTTGTTTCTTGTCGTGCGCTCGGTCTAGATTTGTGCTATAAATAAATATATGTGCATATTAAATAAAGAAGATGTGTAACAAGTATGTGTGTAAAATTAATAAATAGGAGCGGTGTGAGATAGCGATGATTAAATTAAATTGTTAGAAGTAATTATAGACAAAGTTCAGAACAAGTACCATTTTCTTGATTGTCTTAGCGAATGTCCAGGTGTCTGCCTTTTGATGAGTTCTTTGTGCTTTATTGCTGTTGTTATCTAGTTAGTTTCACTCCATCATCCCCTGTAGCGGAATTATTATAGTTTTGAAGAATATATATTGATTTGATTACAATAAAAAAGAATAAAAAAATTCGAGAGCTTTTTTTTAAACGTCCTAATATATTTACGGTCTTTTAGATTACTTCTCATTGAAAGAGAAGAAAACAAATAAGGAGGTCCTAGAAAATCTAGGTATGAAAAGAGAACTAATGAGGGAGATCAAAGTTAGGTAGCTAAAATACTTTGGCCACATAAAAAGGCATAACACCTTGCAGAAGACCGTAATAGAAAGGAGAGGTGAAGGCAAACGTGCAAGGGGAAGGCAGCGCTATAAGTGGAAAGATAACATCAAGAGATGGACAAGAAAGAGTCTATCAGAGTGCACCACCAAGACAAGAGACAGAAGACGTTGGAGATCCATTAAAGCCAACTTTCGTTGTGGAGATGGCAGCTGATGATGATGAGATTACTTGGCCCTTCTTGCATGTAGAGCTCTAGTCTTTTGCGGCAAAGTTACCGGGTTACGGGTTCAAGTCTACCCAGCTCTATTTACAAACATACGTTCATATTCTTCACCATAAGCACAGCTGAAATGCTTTAACTTTCTCCTCTGACCCCTAGTCTTGCGCTAATGTTTACGCTCACTACAGTAATCAAAATTAAGCAGAAGACCCTTTGAAATATTCTTTAAATTTATTTGTTTATTTTGAATTGATCTCTTGCGCATTCCCCGCTTGTCATATTTATGACATCAATATATTATATTCATGTTAATTATTTGTCTTCTGCCTTGTCATTTCTTCTTCTTCTTCTTCCTCTTCTTCTTCTTCTCCTTCTTCTTCTACATTTCAACTCCCAAAGGAGCATAGGCTTTCAACAAACTTATGTAAGTCTGTCCCATATCATCAGCACACGGTCTTTCCATGTGTTCTTCATCCCCGTTATGTCAAGACGGTTCTACTGTCCATGTCTTCATCATCCCCGTTATGTCAAGACGGTTCTCCTATCCATGTCTTCATCATCCCCGTTATGTCAAGACGGTTCTCCTGTCCATGTCTTCATCATCCCCGTTATGTCAAGACGGTTCTCATGTCCATGTCTTCATCATCCCCGTTATGTCAAGACGGTTCTCCTGTCCATGTCTTCATCATCCCCGTTATGTCAAGACGGTTCTCATGTCCATGTCTTCATCATCCCCGTTATGTCAAGACGGTTCTCCGGTCCATGTCTTCATCATCCCCGTTATGTCAAGACGGTTCTCAGGTCCATGTATTCATCATCCCCGTTATGTCAAGACGGTTCTCATGTCCATGTCTTCATCATCCCCGTTATGTCAAGACGGTTCTCCTGTCCATGTCTTCATCATCCCCGTTATGTCAAGACGGTTCTCCTGTCCATGTCTTCATCATCCCCGTTATGTCAAGACGGTTCTCCTGTCCATGTCTTCATCATCCCCGTTATGTCAAGACGGTTCTCCTGTCCATGTCTTCATCATCCCCGTTATGTCAAGACGGTTCTTCTTTCATGTGTACTTTAGTCTTCCTCTACCCTGGGGATTCCAGACCAGGGATTGTATGGTAGTACTATCCGCAGGTTTTTTCAGTGTGTGTCCTATCCATCTCCAGCATCTTTTTCTCATCTCTAATTTCACTGGGACTTGTCTAGTTCTTGACATCTCTAATTTCACTGGGACTTGTCTAGTTCTTGACATCTCTAATTTCACTGGGACTTGTCTAGTTCTTGACATCTCTAATTTCACTGGGACTTGTCTAGTTCTTGACATCTCTAATTTCACTGGGACTTGTCTAGTTCTTGACATCTCTAATTTCACTGGGACTTGTCTAGTTCTTGACATCTCTAATTTCACTGGGACTTGTCTAGTTCTTGACATCTCTAATTTCACTGGGACTTGTCTAGTTCTTGACATCTCTAATTTCACTGGGACTTGTCTAGTTCTTGTCATCAGTTCCGCATTAGCGACCTTGTCATACCACCTCAATCCTTCTATTCTACGCAAGCATCCATTCATTAAAGTCTACCTTATTTTTTTTTTGTTCTCCATATTCAGAGCCAGTGGGCATAAATCAACAGTACTTTCACTCTGCTGAATTTACAATGTTTGTTGTTTATTTCACTTACTCATTTTTTGCCATTTTGATGTTGTTTCATCACGACCATGTCCACTCTGTGTAAGAAATAGATCGTTAAAAAAATATTAAATTTATGCTATAATTGGATGTATAAAATAATAATAAATGTAGGAGCTGCGACAGAGCACAGTAAGAAGACATTGTATACATGAGAGCAGTTGTATATATACACTATATATATACAGAATATATATATATATATATATATATATATATATATATATATATATATATATATATATATATATATGTGTGTGTGTGTGTGTGTGTGTGTGTGTGGAGAGAGAGAGAGAGAGAGAGAGAGAGAGATCCATAGTAAATACATGCGCTATGCTTTAAGAAATATAGAATTAACAAAAAAATTACTACATTGGAGCTGTACTATAAACAGATTTATTTAATAAATATACGGGCTGTATTGGAAATAGATCTGTCACAATAACTTTGGAGCAGTGTTATAAAAGGTGTTATGTTACAGGGAGGACACTTGGGGCAGATATATTACTAACTGTGGAAACTGAGGCTGTGGGATTATTGATAATAGAGGCGATAACAAAACTGTTGAATGACACATACAGCAACGGATACATAGTGCTACATACTTCATGTTTTACTGAATCCATACTCATAGCTTTGCTAAAGAAAACTGGAACCGCTAAATAAGAAAAAGAATGGCACGGTCAGTCGTATGAGTCATGTGACCAAAATACTATTAAGAATCATCATGAGAAGAGTAAGAAGTAAAAAAAAAACTAGAAATTGGTGATTGAAAATTTTGGATTTGTAGAAGGCAAAGGCACAAATAACACCATTATTTACTATACGAATATTTTAAGAAAGATCTATAGAGGGTAAAATAATAAATTCTACACTTATGCTATATGAACTTCGCTAACGCATTTGACAAGGGGGGAAGATGAGGATATTTCCAAAACGTTAGAAAAGATAAACACCAGTAGCAGAGACTGAGAATACAAAAGAATATACTGGCAACAAACAACAGCTATAAAAATTGACAGCCTAATTGGAAAGTTTCAGTACATGAAAAAGGAGTTAGGCAGGGATGTGCTGTCATATGACCTGTTTCTGTCCATACAGTAGAAAATATAATGAAATCCACAAAGACCATGCCATGAATATCAGCGGAGGGACATGAAATAAATAATTTGAGATACCATGGTGATACAGTCTTAATAGCAAGCAAACGAAAAAGTGTTACAGGAAATGAATGATACAATAGCGACAGAAAGTGCAAATATTTTAGACCTTAGCCTCAATAGCAAAAAAGCTACGGAAGGAATAATTATCTTAAAGAAAAAGATTTCTCAGAAATGTACCAGTGACAAAAAGGATCAGTTTTAAAACATAGTCAATAGATCCATAAAACCAGGATCACTAAAAAAAACATCAGATGGACAATGCATCTCAACAGTGAAGAGTAGAATAGCCCAGGCTAAATCAGCATTCAATAAAATGAAAAGTATTTTGTGCAGCTCATTGTCAATGGAAGGAAAACAAAAAAGAGTTATTCAGTATTATATAGAGTCTATCCTGACATATGGACGCCAGTCATTGACAAATGGCTAACAAGCAACAACAACAACAAAAAAAAAACTATCCTGAGACCAAAAAGAATTCCATATTGATAAAATTACTACCGACTGCTAAAATGGACTAATGATGACACCCTGAAATTGGGCAGTTGAAGCATGGCTTTTAATCAGATTAAGACAATCTACTTTATTTGGGCATGAAAGTTGTGAAAAGACATGATCACCTACGCCATTTGCCATGGTACTTGAAGAAAAACATGAAGGTGTTGCAGATGTAGAAGATGTGGCAGATGTAGCAGATGTAGAAGGTGTGGCAGATGTAACAGATTTAGTTTTGTGGCTACAAATATAGGCGCAGTATTAGAAACAGGGAGCCGCCGTAGCACAGTGGTTAGTGTCCTCTGGCTTCCTAGCTCGGCGGTCCATAGTTCGATCCTCAGTTGACGTGTGATTCTTTAGACCACAAACGACTCCAGGGTCGACCCAGCCTCATGAATTGGGTACCAGAGCAACTCTGGGAAAGATTAGAGGCGGCCGGCGTGATGATGACTATTTAAGAAAATATGTGCCTAACACCATATGTAGGAGCTGTGATCGAAATAAATGTTACGTTATAAACGTGGGAGCTGTTATATGTCCTTAGTCTAATAGCCCCTACTGCCGTCTCGGGTACTGCTTGAATGAAGTGTTAGAAGAACCTCAGTATGTTAGGTCTGAGCTTTATGAAGTGTTAGAAGAACCTCAGTATGTTAGGTCTCAGCTTTATGAAGTGGGAGCAATAGGTTCCCTTCGTCGCTGCCTGTGCCTTCCCTAACTAAAGAGCAGAGTAAGGTACCAAATTATTGCTGTGTAGACGGGAGCGTGACGCTACCAGGAATTTAATTCAGAATATGGAATACTTTATCTCTAGAGGCAAGCGTCCGAACTACTCTGCCAATCGGAAGCGCATATATTTCCGTACAAAAATATTTTTTAAAATACATTTTTATGTGGAGGAAATAATAAATATCGAAATTTTTTTTTTTTTTTTTTGGTTCTCTTGTTTGAGGTGAGGGTGGGAGGGGTGCGTAGAATAATAACAAAGAAATGAATCGTTGTTTATTTACCCCTCTCATGTACAATAAATTGTTTGACTTTTCTTTATTTTTGTTATTATCTTTTAATAAATGGAAAGTGTGTTAGTAATAAACAACGCTGTTATGTGCATAGTATTTACCCAGTCCCTTTATTATGGCGAAGTTCTGGAACTAAACCCTGCCCAACGTTCCCAGCAGTAAAAATAAAATCTAGCCCACAATGATTACTGACTTTGCAGATAATGCAGAAGATGTCAGGAGGGTGTAATTAACGATGTGGAACTACCAGGCTTATGGGTGCCTCTAGTGACACGTTGTTGCTAATTTTGGCATGTCTTTGTGTCAGGAATATTCAACGGACCCCTCACAATTCCTGAAGGGTTACCGATAACGCGGCACTTAAGCCTCTTCAAATGGTGATAAGAGGCTCAAGTTACGTGTATATGAATTACTATTTATAGCACAAAAGACATTATAATGCATTGTTTTAAAGTTAAAAACTGTCACATCGCTTATTGATGCTACTATTATGTTTTTACTATTAATATTTTCGTTTTATTTTTCTTGTAATAGTCTCTGATTGAAACTGTTTCATTTGTTAGTAATTTATAATTACTTTGTCCCATTAGCTGCCGAGGGTCTCTTGAGAAGCATGTCGTAAGAGACAACTGAAATGAAGTTATGCATTTGGTTGGCTCCATCATGATAGCAAAACAGATCGCTACAGAAACCATTGCTGCACAAGATCACGCACGTTTTGATACAGGCTTCCTGCAAGGAAACCAGCTGCTGTGGTTGCTCTATGCTCCATAAAGAGTGAAAACGAATAAAATAGTCTAATTGTTAATAACGAAATAATAATGAAAGATATTATAATGTTAGGAGGCTGACACTTAGGGGTCATCACCCTCGTAGGCCCGCTTCTCTTAGAGTGTACAGGGGGTTAAAAGACCGAAACACTTGACTGACGCAGGGACAATTTCTGACTATCAGATTGCCTGCTGTTGGAACACCCTGTACACATTTCATTCATTCATAACCCTCCACTCACAAAGGAGCATAGGCCTTCAACAAACACATGCCAAGTCCTCCTGTCACGTGCCATCATCTCAAGTTCTTTCCATGTTCTCCTCATCATTTTCACCTCTGTTTCCAATTCTCTTCTCTATGTACTTCTTGGTCTTCCTCTGCCTCTCTTGCCCTGGGGGTTCCAGAACAAGGACTGCCTTGTAATGCTATCAACAGGTTTCCTCAGTGTGTGTCCTATCCATCGCCATCGTCTTCTTCTCATCTCTTGTTCCACTGGCACTTGTCCAGTTCTTGTCATCAGTTCCACGTTGGTAACCTTGTTATACCATTTTAATCCCTCTATTCTACGCAAGCACCCATTTATGAAAGTCTGTAGCTTTTTGGTAGTTGTCTTTGTTGTTCTCCATGTCTCAGAGCCATACAATAGGACTGACTTCACATTTGAGTTGAAGATTCTTATTTTCGTGTTGGATCCTATTTCTCTTGATCTCCATATATTTCCCAATGCAATGAAAGCTCCTCTTGCCTTTTGTATTCTTATTTTGATATCGCTGTCTGTCCCTCCAACTTTATCTATATTACTGCCAAGATATGTGTATGATTCTACATCTTGTATTGGTGTTTCTTCAAGTTCAACCCTGTTTTCATTACCTGCATTTATTCTCATTATTTTTTGTCTTTTCCCTGTGTATTTTCAGACCCAATTGCTGTGACCTCTCATCGAGTGTTTTCAATTTGTCCTGCATCTGATTACGGTTATGGGACAGGAGAGCCAAGTCATCAGCAAAATCCAGATCATCCAACTGCTTAGTCAGAGTCCACTGGATTCCATTTCTGTTGTGTGTTGTCGATGATCTCATAACCCAATCTATTGCCAGCAAGAAAAGAAATGGAGACAAGAGGCATCCCTGTCGCACTCCTGTTCTTATCCCAAATGGTTCTGTAAACTGTCCTTCATGAAGAACTCTCCACGTCATGTCTTCATAGGTTTTCTTTATTAAATTAATGATCTTCAGGGGAACTCCATAATGCCTCATCAATTTCCAAAGTGATTCTCTGTCTACACTGTCAAATGCTTTTTCGTAGTCCACAAATCCGATGTATAGTGGTGAATTCCATTCCAGACTTTGTTCAACTATTATTCTCAAAGTGGCTATCTGGTCTGTACATGATCTGTTTTGTCGAAAACCTGCTTGTTCATCTCTCAATTTCTTGTCTATGGACTCCTTTAATCTCTCAAGGATAATCCTGTTCAATACCTTTCCTGGCACTGATAGTAACATTATTCCTCTATAATTTGTGCACTCTTGTAGATTTCCCTTCTTAGGCAACTTAACCAGATATCCTTCCTTCCATTCTGCTGGTATCTCTTCTTTTTTCCCAGACTTTACCAAGTAATTTATATAACACCTCTGTAGCCGTGTCGATATCTGCTTTGATGGCCTCTGCTGGAATGCCATCAGGTCCAGACGCTTTTCCATCTCTTAGAAGCTTTATGGCTTTCTTTATTTCTTCCTTCGTTGGTCTTTCACCGTTAATTTGTAGCTCTTCTTCTGCTGGCTGGATGTCTGGCGGGTTTTGTGGAGCTGGTCTATTGAGAAGGTCCCCAAAATATTCTGTCCACCTCTTCATGTGCTCTTGTATATTGCTGAGCAGTTTCATGTACACATTTACCGTTCATCAATGAATTTAAAATATATGTGCATAGGAAATAATCAAAACTGCATAATCATATTGAACAAAATGCTGAGGTCAATGGGGACCAACAATTGACTTCGATGCAAGTAGCAATACTACATTAGGAAATGGATAGGAAGTATTGTAGCGGAGTGTTGAAAATGGAGTATTGTGACCATTGTAGCTACATGTTGATATGTAGAAGGCACGTGATCTGTTCTAACTGCACTGTAATTCTTTCTTCTTCTTCAAGTACCATGTCTGGTGGCGTAGGTGATCATGAATCTGCACAGCTTCCTGTTTATAATTTCTAATGTTGAGTTTTTTCATTACCATGCTAAAATGCCCGGTATCTGCTCTCTCTCTCTCTCTCTCTGTCGTCCTCTATATCTTTTTTTTTCATCAATCTTTCCTGTTGTCACAATATAGCCAACCTTTCCTCTTCTCATTAACAGAACCCATTGTCAAAACTTTGATCGCAACATTTCTTAATATCCAGTTCAAAATCCGCAATCTCTTGCAAAACTTTCATTTAGATACTCCAACTTGTGAGATGTCGTTGTCGTGGAGAAAACAACAAAACAACGAGAAATAATGCGGAACTGACTACAAGAGCCAGGCACTTGCATATAGAACAAGAAGTGAGAAAAAAGACTCTGGCGATGAATAGGACACACATTGAGCAAACCTGTTGATAGTATCACAAGGCAGTCCCAGTTCTGGACTACACAGGGTAAGAGGGGTAGAATGAGATAGAAAAACATATGGAAACGAGAATTGGAGACAGAAATGAACTGTGATGAAGAATAAGTGGGAAGACCTGGAACTGATGGCTCTGTTCAGAAGGATTTGGCATTAAGTTTGTTGAAGATCTCAACGACGATAGATGAATGATCGAACAGCAAGAAACTCACTCTATTTCACAAATATTTTTATATATCTTAAAATGAGCCGCGGTAGCATAGTGGTTAGTGCACTGGCTTCCTAGCTTCCTAGCTCAGTGGTCCATGGTTCGTTCCCCAGATGAGGTGGGATTTTTTTAAGGCCGCAAACGGCTCCTGGGTCGACCCAGCCCCAATTGGGTACCAGAGCAACTCTGGGAAAGTTAAGGCGGCCGGCGTGATGCTGACCACATCACCCCTAGTCAAGAAAATATGGGCCTAACACCATATTCCCAATATTTCGCAATGGGCGTGTAACGGGATTCTGGACCCTTTACCTTTTAAAATGATTATGAGCTGATCAACGAGTTAACGTATATTCACGGTCTCATTTACTGTCTTTTTTTTTTTTTAAATGTACTATACCTGAGACTGATTTTTACGTTAGTATCCTTGCCCAATGGGCTGATCACCCGTTGGCTTGTCACGCCGATTACGGAAACAACGGCAGATGTTGTTGCCCTAAAGACGCCGCTAGGCGTGATGGGAAACTACAACAGAGAAAATCAATCTGCTGTTGCCCTTAAGACGCCACAAGGCGTGATGGCCTCTGACTGCTTGGTCGGTCTTTGGCTAAGGACGGAAGAAGAAGAAGAAGAACGTTAGTATCCCTTTTATTTCTTGTACAGAGACAGGTGTCCCTCGCCATTCAGGCAGATACTCGCCGATTTCGGAGGTACCCATTAGAGCTGGGTCGGCTCAGGAGCCGCCAGTCCCTGGTCGACGACACTGCTTCAAATGTGCTCGCCAGGGCTAGAGTTAATCCAGTCCAAATCCCGGTCGACGAAAAACCTTCAAATGTCCTCGCCCGGGTTTGATCCTGGGTCACCCGGTCGCCAGAGCAGTTTGTTACCACTACACCAGCGCGGCTATTTACTGTTTTTGAAAACTGCAAAGCGCTTTTCACCTCTTTAGCAAAGCTGTTTTGGTTATTTCTTCCGTTTGCCATGAGAACTAAGAACTGGTCAGTTGCTTAGTCGGATAAATAATTTGTGCTGTCTGAACAATAACATTTATACTTTTCTAATCCAAAGCGTTGCTATTTCTTTAACCGTAGCTTTGATACTTCTCTAAACTATACCTTTGATACCTCTAAACTATACCGCTGATATTTCTCTAAACTATACCGTTGATACTTCTCTAAACTATACCGTTGATGCTTCTCTAATAAACTATACCGTTGATACATCTCTAATAAACTATACCATTGATACTTCTCTAATAAACTATACCGTTGATAATTCTCTAAACTTTACCGTTGATACTTCTCTAAACTATACCGTTGATACTTCTCTAATAAACTATACCGTTGATACTTCTCTAAACTATAAAGTTGATACTTATCTAGCCGCAGCGTTGATTCTTCTCTAACTATAGCGGTGATGCTTCTCTAACCGTAGTATTGATGCTTGTCTTATCATAGCGTTTAAACTTCTCTAACAATGGAGTTGATACTTTCATAAGTGTATCGTTGATACTTTCATAAGTGTGTCGTTGATACTTCTCTAACCGTAGCGTTGATACCTCTCTTAGTGTATCGTTGATACTTCTCTAACCGTAGGGCTAATACCTCTCTTAGTGTATCGTTGATACTTTTCTAACCATGGCGTTGATAGCTCTCTTAGTGTATCGTTGATACACCTATAACCGTAGCGTTGACACCTCTCTTAATATATCGTTGATACTTCTCTTAGTGTATCGTTGATACTTCTCTTAGTGTATCGTTGATACTTCTCTAACCGTATCGTTGATACTTCTCTAACCGTATCGTTGATACCTCTCTTAGTGCATCGTTGATACTTCTCTTAGTGTATCGTTGATACTTCTCTAACCGTATCGTTGATACTTCTCTTAGTGTATCGTTGATACTTCTCTTAGTGTATCGTTTATACTTCTCTTAGTGTATCGTTGATACTTCTCTTAGTGTATCGTTGACACTTCTCTAACTGTAGCTGTTGCTGTCATTTTTGACGGAGTCATCTGTCAAGTTATTTGCTTATGTTTTTATCATAAGAATAATTGTGTCTTTACCTGCGAGGTCAGGTTGATTAGGGGTTGTCTTCCCTTGTTTATTCATTCAAGTTACGAAGTTCGATGCTGAACCTATGCCATTATTAGATGATCTACTTATTAGACTTTCTAAAGCTAAATTCTTTACTAAACTAGACTTGTCGAAAGGTTATTGGCAAGTCCCACTGACGGAACAGGCCAAACCTCTCACTGCTTTTTCGACACCTAGGGGTCTGTTTCAATGGAATTTTATGCCTTTCGTGCTTATGAACGCCCCAGCGACTTTCGTGCGCATGATGCGACGAATTCTATCAGATCGTGCAGATGTCATCGCATATTTAGACGACATCTGTCTTTTCAGCGATACTTGGGAAGAACACTATTTGGGTCTAAAGGAATTGCTATCTACTCTACGTGAGCATAGTTTGACTGCAAAACCCTCTAAAGCTTTTGTTGGGTTTAGTGAAATTTCCTTCCTAGGTCATCGAGTTGGTCATGGTCTGTTGAAGACAGAGGACCAAAACATTTCGAAGATATTAAATATCTCGGTTCCGAAGACAAAAAAGCAAGTGCGTAGTCTCTTGGGATTGATACAATTCTATGGAAGATTCATTGAGAATCTGTCCTCCATTATAGCACCACTTTCATCGTTATTGAAAAAAGGTTCTCCTAATATGGTGCGTTGGTCCCAGGAATGCCAATCTTCATTGGATCAGGTTAAGAATTTGTTCTCATCTCATCCTATCTTAAGACTACCGACGATTGATAAGACTTTTGTCCTTCGTAGTGATGCCTCTTCCACTGGCATTGGAGCGGCACTAATGCAGGAATCTTCAGGAACTCTGCATCCTGTAATGTATATTTCTAGGAAGCTGAATGCGGCAGAAAGGAATTACTCGGTTTTGGACCGTGAATTGTTGGCTATGGTTTGGTCCATTCTTAAGCTACAAAGGTTCCTTCTGGGCGCGCATTTCTTTATGGAAACCGACCAAAAAGCTCTTACGGCTATGCAAAGTAAGGATTTGAAGAGCTCGAGATCTACTCGTTATGCTATTGCTCTTCAGCCTTTCCATTTCACGGTGCGAGCTATCCGTGGTTCGGATAATGTGATGGCGGACATATTGTCCAGATGCCCACATGATTCCAGTTAAATCTTGTGTCCTAGTTTTTCCTGATACACTTTCAGACTTTTGTCTGTCCTTAATATCCTAATATGTTGTAATACAAAAGTATTTGGATGATGTTTAGATAATTTAACAAATTTCATTTTGTCCATCCATCAGTGATATGTTGCTAAAATAGCATTGACATTTGTATATTGCTATGATTATATTATTTAGTAATGTTTGATATATGATTGGTATTACCAGCAACTTAGGTTTCTTTAATGGTACCCCCTTAGTTTGTTTGGCTTAAAGGAAATATTTTCTCCTATGTTGGGAGATGATTTGTATCCTCTTCAGACGCTTTGTTTATGCGTCTATTGTACCTGATATTAGGTTCATTTTTGATACCTCTCTTAATGTATCGTTGATACTTCTCTTAGTGTATCGTTGATACTTCTCTTAGTGTATCGTTGATACTTCTAATCGTATCGTTGATTCTTCTCTTATTGTATCGTTGATGCTTCTCTTAGTGTATCGTTGATACTTCTCTTAGTGTATCGATGATACTTCTCTAACCGTATCGTTGATACTTCTCTAACTGTATCGTTGATACTTCTTTAACAGTATCGTTGATACTTCTTTAACAGTATCGTTGATCCTTCTCTTAGTGTATCGCTGACATTTCTATTAATGTATCGCTGATACTTCTCTTAGTGTATCGTTGATACTTCTCTTAGTGTATCGTTGATACTTTTCTTAGTGTGTCGTTGATACTTCTCTTAGCGTATTGTTGATACTTCTCTAACCGTAGCGTTGATACCTCTCGCAGTGTATTGTTCATACTTCTCTTAGTGTATCGTTGATACCTCTCTTAGTGTATCGTTGGCACTTCTCTAGCCGTAGCATTGATACCTCTCTTAGTGTATCGTTGATACTTCTCTTAGTGTATCGTTGATACTTCTCTTAGTGTATCGTTCATACTTCTCTTAGTGCATCGTTGATAATTCTATTAGTGTATAGTTGATACTTCTTTAATCGTATCGTTGATACTTCTCTTAGTGTATCGTTGATACTTCTCTTAGTGTATCGCTGATACTTCTCTTAGTCTTCTTCTTCTTCTTCCATCCTTAGCCATCAACCGGCAAAGCAGTATGTGGCCAGTACGCCTAGTGGCGTCTTAGGGCAACAACAAATTGATCAATCTATCGCTGTTTCCACCACGCCTAGTGGCGTCTTTGTGGAACAAAAACAGACCAAACAATCTATCATTGTTTCCGTAATCAGATTGGTTGGCAAGCAGGTGATCACCCCACTGTGCGAAGTTTTTACGGGATGGGGTAAACAACCCCATGCCCGTACCCTCCTTAGTCGCTTTTTACGACATGCGTGGTAGGGTGCAGTGTTACTATTCTTTGCTCCCCTTTCGGGCCCCGGTAACACACGGGTGACTTCTCTTAGTGCATCGTTGATACTTCTATTAGTGTATCGTTGATACTTCTCTAACCGTATAGTTGATACTTCTGTTAGTGTATCTGTGATACTTCTCTTAGTTTATCGCTGATATTTCTATTAGTGTATCGCATATACTTCTCTTAGTGTATCGTTGATACCTCTGTTAGTGTATCGCTGAGACTTCTCTTAGTGTATCGTTGATACTTCTCTTAGTGTATCTTTGATACTTCTCTTAGTGTATCGTTGATACTTCTTTAACCGTATCGTTGATACTTCTCTTAAAGTATCGTTGATACTTCTCTTAGTGTATCGCTGATATTTATATTAGTGTATCGCTGATACTTCTCTTAGTGTATCGTTTATACTTCTTTTAGTGTATCGTTGATTCCTGTCTTAGTGTATCGTTGATGCTTCTCTTAGTGTATCGTTGATACCTCTCTTAGTGTATCGTTGATGCTTCTCTTAGTGTATCGTTGATACCTCTCTTAGTGTATCTTTGATACTTCTCTAACCGTATCATTGATACTTCTATAACCGTATCGTTGATACTTTTCTAACCGTATCGTTGATACTTCTCTTAGTGTATCGTTGATACCTCTCTTAGTGTATCGTTGATACTTCTCTTGGTGTATCGTTCATACCTCTCTTGGTGTATCGTTCATACCTCTCTTAGTGTATCGTTCATACCTCTCTTAGTGTATCGTTCATACCTCTCTTAGTGTATCTATGATACTTCTCTAACAACAGCTCTGATACTTCTCTTGATATTCCTCTATGTGAAGCGTTATTTCTCTAACAATAGCTATGATACTAGTCGAAGTGTGACATTGATACTTCTTTAACCTTACTGTTAACACTCCTCTAAACGTAAAGTTGATACTTCTCTGACCATAGCATTCGATAAAATCATCCTGCTCTTCCAGAAGAAAAAAGTCAAAATATTCGTCCTCATGACTGAGATGTAATGTGCTTCTCTGAATAGAAGCACTGACCCTGCTGACATCTTTACAGTTGCAACTACACTGTGCATTACTAGCCGCTAATATGAACATTCTTTTAACAATTTGGTTGACAATGGCAGTCGTACATGTCTTTGAAGTTTCATCTTTATTAGTCCGACAGCACATGATCAGTTTCTAAAACTATCATCATAAACTTTTCTCTATTGACGTCTGGGAATAAAATGTTTACGAAACAATATGACAATTTGGGAATTTCAGAAAATAAAAGTCTATAATTCTTTTTCTCTTTCATCTCATTTTCCCTCACCGTAAAGACACTATTTTCATTTACATTTCTGAAATATCGTCTGCCAGTCTACCCAGCTGTAAGTGATTATCTAATCGTGGTCTTGTGATAGGCAAGGCAAAGATAATGAAGAAAAGAAGCAGTCACCTCACCTCATAAAGTTGAGACTGAATGTAGTGAAGTATCTAACACTTCATTCCCCTCCAGCAGTATCTGCTATGGAACTACATTTATCTTTACATCCCTAGTGTTAGGTTAGTGTAGCGAAATTTGGCACCTCTTGCTTTGTTGTGAAAAAAAAAATGTGTAGCGCGACATACACACACATACAGCACAAGGACAGCGCGGCGGTTTTGCTTTGAAGTTTGAAGACGGCGAAATGTGAATTACGGTTAAGCTAGACGGTATTGCTGAAAGTAGGAAATAGCGAATATAGGAATGAATGGCCGACTTTAAAAGCTTGCATTTACTGGACATTAAATTTAAAACTACAAGAAAACGCCTGGTTGGAATAATATTAAATAAAAATAACTCAACAAAGGATAGACTAGGAATTATATCCAAAAGGATATTATTCAAATATAAATAGTTTTAAAGATAATTAATATCTTTTCACCTTCATCACATCTGCTAAAAGTTAGCTAATAATCTTTAAAAATTTATTGTACGTACGAGGGACGGTCAAAAAGTAATGCCTCGTAATTTTTAATTTCATTCAATAAACAAGAAAGCAGATAAAATTCACATTGAAATGTAGCCCCAAGTC
This sequence comes from Oreohelix idahoensis, assembly GCA_024509875.1. NCBI lineage: Eukaryota > Metazoa > Mollusca > Gastropoda > Stylommatophora > Oreohelicidae > Oreohelix > Oreohelix idahoensis. Next base: position 64,167 of record JAMPIV010011202.1, read on the forward strand.
TGAACTTCAAAAAATTATTTCTCAATGTAGTCTCCGTTATTTGTTACAGTTTTTGTCCATCTTCTCACAAGGGCATGTATCCCCGGACGGTAAAAATGTGTGTCCTTTTTCCTAAACCACTGGCGTACGGCGCGTTTAAGGGTCTCGGTGTCCTCAAAGTGATGTCCGGGAAGATCTTCTTTCAGTGGTCCGAACAGATGGAAGTCAGAAGGTGCAAGATCGAGACTGTAAGGGGGATGTGGTAATAATGTCCAGCCAAATTCTGCAATCGCATCAATGGTGCGTTTAGCGGTGTGTGGCGTGGCATTATCGTGCAACATTAGTGCAGTTCTCTGATCTTTTAATGGGTAAAGTCGCCGAAGACGACCTCTAAGCTTCTTCAAAGTTTCAATGTAACGGTCTGCATTCACCGTGTTTCCCTGTTCCAAGAAGTCGAGAAGAATCCCACCCTTCTCATCCCAAAACACGGAGGCCATAACTTTCCCTACAGGTGCAGGAGGTTGATGGCTATGGTTTTCCTTGTTTCTTTATGTCTGTCTGTCAACATTCTGGGTACCCACCGTGCACAAACTTTTGAATAACCCAGGTCTTTAATGATGTTCTGGACACTGCCTTTACTAATGGACAACATGGAAGAAAGTTCATCCAGTGTTACCCGAGGGTCACCACGAATGATGCCATCAACTCGATGAATGTTGTGTGGAGTCACTGCGGTAGACGGACGGCCAGTCCGCTTTGCGTCAGCCATTGAGGATTGACCTACTTCAGCTTCGTAACAACGATGTACCAATGTCGGACAGTGCTAACATCCACTGTTGAATCTCCATAAACATTCTTCAAACGTTCGTGGATGCGAATTGGGGTCTCGCCTTCAGCATTGAAGAATTCTATGACATAACGTTGTTTTAACCGAACGTCTTTGGCAGCCATTTTTAAACTGTTACAGTGGTGCCACCTGTTACTGAAACAGGTTGGTAATGCTATACAGTGCAGAAGAGTGTTTGAGGAATCCTGCTAAATTTACAAATTGCACACCGATGCAGCATTTACATACATAAAAAATAGGAGGCATTACTTTTTGACCTTCCCTCGTATATGCCTCAACGGATTTGGATAAAACTTATATAGAATGAAAGCCTCATATGAGGAAAATGAAAGAATACCTAGGAAGGAAGGAAGGATATAAGTGTGTAGTGAACAGAAGAGAAAACAAGTACAGGAAAAGCACAGATCGCCTCAAATCGCCTCAAACCGAGAGATTAAACGAAAATCTTTTTTGGACCTTAGGAGGTGCTTTCTCGTACGTGAGATATACACATATATAAGGACAGAGCGGCGCGTTGAAAATCACACACACCAAATCCAGAAGCCAGAGTGAGAAACTGGAAGACAGCATCTGCAAGAAAAGTTCTTTTTTTCGCGCTGCATGCAGGGCAGGTTAAATTCAGCCAATATAGTCTCACCGTGAGCTTATAAATCCTAAGAGGGTATGTAAGTTTATTAAAGATATATATATATATATATATATATATGACTAATATCCTTTTATTTCGGATGTTATTTACGATTTGATTGTATCAGATATAATATAAAAAAAAGGGAATGACGCTAACCAGAGATAACCTTCACCGGCATTGTCAGGAAGCATAACCATTAATTGGTTAGCCAAATATAGCATTGCTAGTTCTTGCCTGGAAGCTTACGACATACCAGCAAGTACATAAGTGACTCGGCATCCATAAGTGGAAGGCAAAGGTTATATCGTACCCAGGTATCATAACATGTGATTTTTTCATGTATTTTGTTAATTCTGCACAGTATACATTATCTTATCATGCTATCTCTGTAACATACTACCATGATTCATTCATTTATATACAAACACTGAAGACATGGTCGCATCATGAACAGCAGTTGGTGGTGAGATTGTTGGAACACCATGGCCACCTATTACCTTTTGTTCCAGGTTTTTATGATCAATTTTATGATCATTCCTGATCGAGAAACTATAGACTTGAGGACCGTTGATCCTGCTAACTGAAGCCTAGAGGTCAACCAATCTTCAACGCCTTAGTCCCCCGTAGTTATAGGGCGGGCTGAAGGACAGTCTGTTTATTCAAGTGTGTCTCAGGAACCTCGAGCAGACGTGGCTAACAACAGATGAGTTTTATATGTATCCATCCTACAAACACTGTGAGCAGTTTCTTAAACGACTGTCTATGATGAGAACTAGATAGCCAGAGATATCAAAGAGATACTGTGACAAACTTGTGTGTAATTTCAGTGGAAGATAAATCCAAGACTTTTTCTATTATTTATTTTAATTTGTAACTATAAATAATCCTACATTTTACCATCTTCCAACACCCATTTCTCATTACAAGAATATATATATAGATGTACATAATAAATATTGAACTTGTACTCATTTGACTTGGTAAATTTTTAACTGTTAAAATTTGAGTTACTTTTTCTAATTTAATTATATTATCACATAGGGTTACAATAGCGAAAGTAGCAACTTATACTTCTGAAGCCTAAATCTATTGTCCAGCTCAGAGTATTCACAGCTGTAACATCCTACACAAGTAGAGAGCCATAATAGCGTAAAACGTTACCTTTACGTGACAGCATTTGACTAAATCATACAAACTTGATACTGTGTTAATTCGCTTCACATATAGCCATCCCTGTGACAGGAAAATGTAGAAACTACAAAGGGAAATGTTAGTCAAGAGAGTGCTTATGATATAAGGAAGTACGTGATTCTTTAGTTGCCGTTGCTATAGTATTGGGGACGTTTAGAAAAATGCTATAGCAAAGCAGTATAGTCATGTAATTCAAATTCAATTTCAGCGCCTTGTTATGTGGCCTAGAAAATGTAACACTAAGAATGAAAACGAGCAAAATGATTTAGAACATACAGTGACATATAATGTGACCTCTACTTCTTCTTGTACCATGGCTGACGGTGTAGGCGACCAGGTCTCTCTACAACTTCCTGTCTCTAATACTGTTTTTCAGTACTTTTGTTGACTTATTTTCATGCCACTATGTCAAACTGTCAAGTATCTTCTCTCTTTGTCGTCCGTTATCTCTGCTTCCTTCAATCGTTCCTGTTGCCACGATATATCCATGCTTTCTTCCCAAAACATGCCTTCCTCCCCCCCCCCCCCCCCCCCAAAAAAAAATGGATTGCTTCCGGCTGATTTTAATAAGATTCCTTAGGCATTGGTCTCTGTAGGAACATTATCAGCATTCTGAACTTCTGAACTCTTTGGTTTGCTCTCTCGTAACGCACAATATACCCCAATTATAACCTCTTTGGTTGAACAGGGTATAACAGCAATATAGTCGACGAAAGAACGAACGAACGTACTTTTGGTCTGGGAAGGTCAAAGATCAAGAGCCTCGGCCTTTTGGCTAAGATCAAAGTGTCTTAGCCAGGGCCGGGATCACACATATTTTACACATTTTACTCAATAAAGTCAATAGACCTCACTTTGAGCCCCAGAAGAGGCAATTTAAAAAAATAAAATAAAATAAACGAGGAATGGAAGACAACGTGGAAGAACAGTAGAAAAGGCAGACACCCGTTCAAACTGCTGAAAGAACCAACAAGGACGTGCCAGGTCAGAGAAGAACTAAAGGTACCCTCAAACAAAAAGCTGTGGCGTCTCCGTCTCGGTGCAGCATACTTCATGATAGAGGAACCACACTGCCAAGAATGTCAGGAAGAAAATGACATAGACCACTACCTGATCCACTGTAGAAAATATGATCAACAGAGGCTAGGACTAGAAACATACTTTAGAAATCACAATATAGACATGACAGGTGATAAGGTTTTAAGAATAGATGCCCCAGGGGAAGCCCAAACAATACTTAAACGATTTATACATAAATAAGGTGACCAGACGTCCCGGTTTTTCCGGAACAGTCCCGGTTTTCGACCATTTTTGATAATTTGTCCCGACTTTTTTTCGATGCAATCCGGGACGCCAATTTGTCCCGGTTTTGGACGAATTTGCCAATTTGGCATAAATCTCACAGATTAAAAAAAATTATTATTATTCCGTGGCTGACTTGAGGGAATTTTTAATTATTAGTGAACTGGCGCCGAAACAGCACAAGAGGTTGTCAGGACCGCGAATTAGTTTTGTAGTTCCAATGTGATATTCGCAGTTATTTGAAATTTTAGGTAGTGGTAAAGTACCAAGATTTTGCGTACGGTATACGTTTATTTAATTTAAACGGTGAAATATTTGTGCATATTTTGTTATTGTTGTAAGAAAATGGTACCAAAGCGTAAATGCAGTTTCAATGAAGATTTACAAAAGGAATATCCGTTTATTAAAAAGAGTACATCAAACTCCAATGTACGATGCAATATATGTGCCTACGGGTTTTCGATAAGCCATAGTGGACGTGGTGATATTAAGAACCACATAAAGCAGTGAGAAACACAAGAGAGCCGTCGTTACAGCTGCATCAAGTTCGTCGTTAACCACTTTCTTCAGAGCTGATAAAATTGGTAACCAAGAAGAGCAATTAGCTGCTATAGACGGCGCCTTTGCATACCATACAGTGCTACACAACCATACTTTCAGGTCTATGGATTGCACATCAAAATTACTTCAGGTTTCTTTAGAGCCAAAATTTGCATGTGCACGTACGAAAACAGAAGCCATTATTCGAAATGTCTTGGCACCCCATATTCTAAATGAGTTAAGGTGTGACCTAGAAAAGTCTACATTTATTTCTGTACTGACAGATGCATCCAACCACAAAGAATTCAAGATTTTTTCTTTGCTTGTCAGATACTTTGATCACAGTAATGGAGTGAAAATTAAAATATTAGAGTTAAAGTCATTGCCAGGTGAAACATCTGATATTGTAAGTAGTTTTCTTAATGACTGCATAACTGAAAATGGTTTAGACAGGAAAGTAGTTGGATTATGCGCAGACAACACAAATTCCAATTTTGGAGGTGCTGAAAGGAAAGGACAGAACAATGTTTTCAAAAAACTGCAAGAAAACCTTGGACATGGTCTTATAGGAGTTGGGTGTGCAGGTCATATTTTCCACAACACTGTTCGAACAGCTGCAGATGTACTGCCTGTTGATGTCGAGCTGATTATTGCTAAAATTTATCTACTCTTAAAATCATACACAGTACGAGTTGAAAGACTCAATGAGTTTTGCCAGTTTGTGGAAACAGACTTCCAGATGATCTTAGGTTATGCTCAGACTAGGTGGCTTGCTCTGCTGCCTGCTGTTGAAAGGGTTCTTCAGATGTTCCTGCCTCTAAAATCATATTTTCAATCTCAAGACAGATGCCCAGTTTTTATACAGACATTCTTTGAAAATCCTCTATCTGAGGCATGACTTGTTTTTGTTCACAGTCAGGCCTCTCCATTCCACGAAGCAGTGCAAAAAATAGAGGGACAGACGGTCACTGTGTTTGAAGTCATTGACAGCATCAACAGGTTGAAAACTATTTTGAAGTCCAAACTGGAAGACTGTTTCTTGCCATCAAGAGTTAAGCTAATCCTTGAAAAGCTGGAAATGGAAGGACTTCCAAAGGAGGATGTGAAAAAGTTTCATGCTAGCGTTTCTTCGTTCTATGAAACAGCTTTCAATTATTTGAATAAATGGGCTGCACAAAATTTTCAAGACCTAGAATCCTACAGCTGGGTAACGCTGAACAGAATACCAATTTGGGCAGATATTGAGATATCATCATCAGTAGTGATTCAAACATTACCTTCAGCCCGCTTTACAGAAGCTGAAATTTATGACGAAATTGTCTATATGAAGCAGTTTGTTACTTCTCAGAAAATTAGTGAATGGAGTGCCAAAAAAGCATTGCCACCACAAAGTTGGATTGAAATGGTTTCCCACTTCAAAAACAATAATGTGACATTTTCAAATATTTTGAAGTTGGCAGAGTTTTTTTTCTGTCTACCTGGAACAAATGCTGCCACAGAAAGAGTGATTTCTTTGATGAACAGCTTATGGGCAAGTGATAAAACACAGCTAGGTGTTGAAACTTTGAAAGCTATGTTGACAACCAAAGTGAACTGTGAGGAAACATGTGTCGAGTTTTTTAAGATGCTGCTTGCAAAGAAGGACCTATTGATAAAAATCCACTCATCTGAAAAGTACAGTAACTCAGCTTCATCTTAAGTAAGGATTATTGATGTTTTTCTCTCTTATTAGTTTAAGTACTTAAACGTATACAGTAAAATGTATGTTATTCAATGTTATTCAAATGTATATACTTACTTACTTACTTAGTCGTTCCCCTTCTACCGTGAGGTGTAGAGGTGGGTGTTGGAAGAGAGAGCGCCAGACCATTCTATCAGCTGTCTTCTTCCTGGCCTGGTTCCATTCTAGTCCTCGGTCCTTCAAAGATTGTCTAATGTTGTCCTCCCAGCGGCCTCTGGGTCGTCCTGGAGGTCTGGATCCCTGGCTCTTTGTTTCCCATGCTTGTCGTGGTAGCCGATCTTCTCCCATTCTGCAGACATGGCCAAACCATCTTAGTTGGGACTGTTCTATTTGGGTCTGCAGCGGATAGGATTTTAGGCCTTGACGGATCGTCTGGTTGCGGACCATGTCTCTTCTTGTTACTTCAACCACTTTCCTCAGATACCTCATTTCTGAGGTTTGGATCTGGCTTTTGTGGGTTGTAGTCATTGCCCACGACTCGCATCCATATGTCAAGACTGGGACATAGGTGGAGCGGTATACAGCCATCTTCGTTTTCTTACCAACCTCTTTCTCGCTGAGGAATCCTCGATTTATGGCCTGAAAAAGTCTCCCAGCCGCTGCTTTTCGAGTGGCCAACTCTTCTTTGATGCCTCCCTTTCGGTCTATGATAGCTCCGAAATATTTAATGTGGTCGACCTGCTCCAGGACCTGTTCTCCCAACTTAATCTGATGTTTTCTTTCTTCTCGTGATATCACCATGGATTTTGTTTTAGAGCTGCTTATGACCATCCCTCTCTTCTCCAGCTCTTCCTTCCAGACTTGCAGGTTGGATTGGAGATGTGCCTCTGATTTCAAATGTATATATAAAATGTATATTATTTTAAATTGACATCAACTTGATTTTTCCGGGACATGTCCCGACTTTTGACCTTTTCTTTATCCTTTTGTCCCGATTTTTTGCATTGAAATAGGTCAACTACTATTTTGTCCCGGATTAGGGTTTTGAATATATGGTCACCTTATACATAAAACAAAGAAAAATATATAAGGTTAATAACAGTGACAATATTGGTAATAATAACAAAAATAATACTTCAGAAAAGTCATTCAACCAAATAGAAATTAAGCAACAAAAACTAACAAAATCATCAATTAAAAAAAACAAAAACAAACAAAAAACAGAAAAATTAGCAAACTTATTAACTACTCATTGGACAAGGAAAGACAACGAGGTTATAAAAAAATAATAAAAAAACCAACTCAAAAAGGAACAAATACTAATACAAATTAAAACCAAGTGTAAAGGACAATAGTTATCTATAAACAATACAAAAGAGAAAATAAAATGACAAATACTAATATAAATTAAAACCAGGAACTGCAAAAGACAATAGTTATTTAAATTTAATACAAAATTAGTAAATAAAATGACACTAAATACCCCAATTATAACCAATTTTCAGGTTGAACAGGGTAGACTAAGATGGAACGAGAAGAGGCAATAACGGGCAGCTGTTAAGTGCCCGCTCTCCACCCATCACCTCTTCAAAACAATAACATACTTTTGGTCTTACCGACGTAATATCAAAAACCTTGTGAGAGCGGACAATATGAATACTGGAAATCAGGTCCGTCCATAGTGGAACGAGCTATTGTGCCCCTCAGAACATATTAATATTTGCTCATTCATGTTCAAAATCTAACTAGCCTTGGCTGCACCTTTATCATTGATGATAAATATTATGTTTCATATGTTCATTTTATTCATCTGTCCTTTTCCTTAAAAAAAAAAAAAAAAAAAAAAAAAGCGTGTTCCAGTTCTTTTAATACTGTCAATCATTTCCTTGTAGTTGTTTGTTCACACTACGCATGAAGCTGATTGGTTGTTTCTTATAAGTAAAGGTAAAGGAACCCGTTACACGCCCATTGAGGCATATTGGGAATATGGTGTTAGGCCCATATTATCTTGACCGTCGGCACACTAGGGGTGATGTGGTCGGCATCACGCCGGCCGCCTTAACCTTCCCAGAGTAGCTCTGGTACCCATTTGGGGCTGGGTCGACCCAGGAGCCGTTTGTGGCCTAAAAATTTTCCGCCTCATCTGGGGATCGAACCATAGACCACTGCGCTAGGAAGCCAGTGCACTAACCACTATGCTTACAACTATATTCACCTACCCTTTAGCTTTCTCAACTATTCTTCTCTAGCCATCTTACCTATGTTCAGGTAACCTAAATATTTGTCACTAACCAATTTAACTGTTCAAGTGCCCTTAGTATTTTTCATTAACCATTTTAACTGTTCAAGTACCCTATGTATTTTTCACATAACTATCTTAACTCTTCAAGCATCCTTAATATTTTTCGCTATCATTTTAACTTTTCAAGTACTCTTTGAATTTTTCACTACCATCTTAGCTATTCAAGTACCCTTAGTATTTTTCACTACCATCTTTGCTATTTAAGTACCCTTGTATTTTTCACTACCATCTTTGCTATTTAAGTACCCTTAGTATTTTTCACTACCATGTTAGCTATTCAAGTACACTAAGTATTTTTCGCTAACTGCCTTAACTGTTCAAGTACACTCGGTATCCATCACTATCATTTCACGTTTCAAGTACCCTTAGTATTTTTCACTACCATCTTTGCTATTTAAGTACCCTTAGTATTTTTCACTACCATGTTAGCTATTCCAGTAGCAATAGTATTTTTCCCTTCCATCTTTGTTATTCAAGTACCCTTAGTATTTTTCCCTTCCATCTTTGTTATTCAAGTACCCTTAGTATTTTTCACTTCCATCTTTATTATTCAAGTACCCTTGAATTTTTCACTGCCATCTTTGCTATTTAAGTACCCTTAGTATTTTTCACTACCATCTTAGCTATTCAAGTGCCTATAGTATTTTTCACTTCCATCTTAGCTATTCAAGTACCCTTAGTATTTTTCACTACCATCTTTGCTATTTAAGTACCCTTGTATTTTTAACTACCATCTTTGCTATTCAAGTACCCTTGTATTTTTCACTACCATCTTTGCTATTTAAGTACCCTTGTATTTTTCACTACCATCTTAGCTATTTAAATACTCTTAGTATTTTTCACTACCATGTTAGCTATTCAAGTACCCTTAGTATTTTTCCTACCATCTTAGCTATTCAAGTACCCTTAGTATTTTTCCTACCATCTTAGCTATTCAAGTACTCTTAGTTTTTTTCACTTCCATCTTAGCTATTCAAGTACTCTTAGTTTTTTTCACTTCCATCTTAGCTATTCAAGTACTCTTAGTTTTTTTCACTTCCATCTTAGCTATTCTACCCTTAGTATTTTTCACTAACCATGAAAGGGATTGTAGTACTGTATAATTTGAACTATTACTTAATAGTTTTATTCGCAACCAAATTATTGTATGGAGGCGAATCATGGGAAATGAATGACGATTAAGAAGGTAGAAGAAAACTATGATCACATTGAATTAAAATGATTGTTGCTACTATACTATACCTTGTGCATCTGCTAGCACGCTAATCTGAAACTGTCTATCGTCTCCATCTATGTCATAGAGGGATATGGATAGACAAATACAGGGATTGCGTTTGACGTTGTTTCAGGTTTAATCATTTAAATTGAAAACCTACACCAAATAAGAAGAGGCTTCTCTTACTGAGAGTGCAACGAATGCAGTGCCAGTCTATGATAAAGTGCCAGCCATTTCGTATGTACTGTTGGAACATTCTCATCTGAAGACTTTTTCCAGCATCAGAGGGAGCCATCTGCAGTGACTCAGCTAAGTTGCTCTAAGGGCAACTGTGTAGCGTATGCCGGTTCACCAAACAAATAACTGCATCCAGTTCATGATGCAAAGAACAGTATATAGCTCAATTAGATTGTAAAGATAACACTAATAATTTTTAATTGAAAGATCAACCAAGTTAGACGTCTACCAAGAGATAGACATCTTACACAAGAGAAAGACATTTTTGTTGAACTGTTCTTATTTATTTACTTTTGTAAAATATTTGATTTTTAATGCTTTTCCATACAGAAAAGAGAAACTGTTTTAATAAATTGTAAATATTTACCAGCAGACTTATTTAAATTCTTTAAGTTAAGGTTTTATTCACTGTTGGTAAATTTTAATTAAATAACTTCTCCCAGCAGAGTCAGAAACAATATTAACTACAATAATCACAGAGGCGGATCAGGAGAGGTAGCAGTTAGGGACTCAGAGTACTATATCACCATCTTCTCTGGGAACTTACATAGCTTGACCCTACCTCTGTGTTTATACACCCTTACTCTCTTCAGATAAGGCGGTATTACGGATAAGACCAGACTCTTATCTGGCACTATCCTGGTATCATCTGATACACCTTTATGTCCAGGATATCTTCTTATTTTTAAAACATCTGAACCTCTCGCGACATTCCTTTCCCTGGTTCTAGATGGCCACTATCTTAGCTGAGTAACACGACTACGGTATGGACGTAACTAATTCACTCTTTGTACCCTTTTCTGAGTGGAGCCTAACTCGCTCCTTCGTTCTTCAGTCTTGTCAAGAATTTATAATATCAATATGTTGGGTTATTGCTACCCAATCTTGTCTCCGTGCATTTAAGAAATTACACAGCACCTTGTCTACTTCACTGTAGACTTCAACATGGCTGCTTCTCCTACTTGAGTACCTGTCCTGCTCGGCCTGGATCACGCTTCTGCCTCATGCTGAGAAAAACGTGCCTAACCTCTGTTCTGTTTTGACCCTTCGATGTTTTCATAACCCAATCAATAGCCAACAGGTAGAGAACCGGTGACAAGAGGCATACCTGTGGCACTCCAATTCTTATCCCAAACGGTTCTGTAAGCTGCCCCCCCCCCCCCTCCTTAATCTGCAAGTGATCTTTGTTTTATTTGTATTTTTTTTTTCAATAGAAACAAATGTGTAAGTCATCGTATGAGTGTGAAAGTCGAATCTGGAAGCTGCGCACAGAAGCATTTCTTCATACAACTAATACGGGCTAGGGAGTTGATGACTTGAATAAATGCAGCAGAGGAAAACATGTGAAGCTACAAGAGTCAATGAGTATGCATATTAATTACACTAGACCATGAAGAATGCTACACGAACATTTCTCTCTCAAGGAAGGCTGTCTATTGCAATATGAGCAATAGTTTTCATTTATTTAAATTTTATTTTAGCAATCTGATAGTTCGACAATTTCATGAACGAAAATGTGAATTCATTGCTACATATCACATTTGCTCAGTTTCAAAATCCTTGTTAAAGTTCTGTATTTTTATACTTGCTTTATGTTTATAGGCACATTGATTACAATAAAGGATTCACTTTGTTAAATTCTATGCTTTCCGTTGTTATTATTGTTTGTTCTTACCTTTTTGTGGAGAAGGGGGGTGGTGGGTGGGAGAAGGGGGACCTGGAGGGTGGGATGTTGGTTTTTATTTTAATCCATCTATTTATACCGCGAAGGGCAGTGACAAGTTCTTGACATTTCGTTTGTCTTATGTGATTTCTTTAATAACAAATTTTGTCTTCTTACATCATCATTTTGTCGCTCGCTTGTTCGCTGGCCCTTTCACCCCTGTGGTGTAGATTTGCCAGGTTTACCTTGGCATTCAAAATTAATATCCTTTTGGTAATTTATATGCTCAAACATTAACAAAAACACACGACCTCACGCGACAGCAGTCCACGCTGTTTCACAATTACGATGTGTCATTATGTTCGTGTTTTAAAGCTCACTTTCGTGCAACGATGTATTTCAGCCCTCACTCTGAGATTCGTGATGTGAAGGCAACGAGCTAGTAATTTCACCTCGCAATTAAACACCTCACGGCTACAATCGTGCGATTAAACAAACACCACATGTTCGCTCCTGTACTAGGATCGTTCGATCACTTTTAACATCGCTACCAAACCTAACCTCAGACATTGTTAGCAATCAAGGTAATACCATCACACGCTCATAAAACAGAAAGAGAAATACGGATTGGATGAGAGAGAAAGAGAGAAAGAAAGAGAGAGAGGAAGAGAGAGAAGTAGAGACAGAAAGAGAATGCTGAGAGAGAAAATGAAGATTACATTGACCAGTTCATAAGAAACTACACGCAGCAAAATGTCGTACATTGTTAAGCTGGTATACCCTGCCACAGTGTGCGTGATTATAACGCTTTTGATTAGCCTTGTCTGGTAATTGCGGGTTTTGTTACAGTAGTTCCTTAATTGAAATACACGCCAGCTGCACGAGCGCCAGGATGTATCCTTCTGTCAATGTGGTGCATGACCCCCGCGTAATAGAAACAATAAAAAATAGAGCTGAAGGATTTGAACCTGCAGTTTGTATATAATGATAGAGTAATGTCTACAGAAACATCGGGTCCCTTATTATATGATTGATGTCATTGTTATAATAACAGCATTAATTAATATAATCGTCATTAATATGAACATAACCGTCATCCTTCTTATTATCGCGATAGTTACGTACCAGACTCTACCTCTCATCGTCATTATTAGTTTCCTTATCCTTCCGTTAATAATTTATCCTAATAATTATCCTTAACCATCTCGCTCATGCGCAGTAAAAAAAAATTGCAGATGTTTTTACGTTTTCTTCTGCCCAGTGTTGTTTCCTGGAGGTCTTTGAGGAGGATAAGAAGGAGTAGGGCTATTATTCCCTTAGGTATGTCGTAAGAGGTGGTTACTTTGAGGTTGTGCATGGGAATAGCAACCTGATCATGTAAAACAAATTGCCAGATAAACAAATATTTCAAGATCAGTTGCATACGCAGACAAATGAGAGAAGAACAAGTGGGTTTTCCACTAAACAGACCCCGTACAGACCAGATAGTCACTCCGCGCCGAACAGACGAACAAAGGGTAGAACTGAACTTTCCCCTCTAATTATCGGATTTGAGGACTATGAAAACATATTCGACAGTATAGATTGTTGTCTAACAAGGGCTGCTGAGCTTCTTTGCTCTTTTGCAGCTAAGACCAAGTTGAAGAGTCCATGGTATCATCTACACTATAGATCTAGGCTTTTTCTATGGCTTTTCTGCCATTCCGAAATATTTTGAGTTGAAGTCACGAGTTCCAGTTTCTCCAGCTTGGCTTGCATTTAAAGGATCATCACATCTTGTCACAAGCTAGGAGGAAGAAGCGTGTGGCATACAATGCATTTCGCGCCATTCAAGGAACTCTAAATATTCAGAGCTAGAATACTGTGCTCTGGTTCTAAGCTCTCACTAGGAATCGTCATGTCCTACACGGAGCCACTTCTCAGCTCCCCCTGCCTATCATGGGGTCCATAGTGAGATCATGTATGCACGGAACCAGGTAAAAGCCAAAGTTCTTGTAAGACAAATTGCCAGATAAACCACATTTCAAGATCAGTTGAATAGGCAGACAACTAAGAGAAGAACAGATAGGTTTTCCATAAAACAGATCCTGCACAGAGCAGAAAGTCACACCGCGCTGAACAGTTGAACAAAGGATGGAACTTATCTTATCCATCTAGTTATCAGATTTAAGGACTGTAAAAACATATTCGACAGAATAAATAGAAAATTTCTCCTGAGATAATTGTTGCTATGGAGTCATCCTTAAGTTAATTAACCTATTAAAGAAATAAGAACTGCAGTACTGCAGGGGTGCCTCTTGTCACCATTTATCTTATTAGCAGGATTATGAAAGCAGCAGCATCAACCAACAGACATGAGTGGACTCTGTCAAAACAGCTTGATAATCTAGATTTTGCCAATGACCTGGCTAGTCTGTCCCAGAACTGTAGCCAGATGAAAGAAAATGAGAATACGTGATGATATATCACAACAACTGGTTTTGAAAATACACAGAGAAAAGACAAATGATTATGAGAATAAATGATACTAACTTTGGCCAGGTTGAACTCGGGGATGTATCTCTACCAGACGTGGACTCATTTAAACATTTTGGCAGCAACTAAAATTTGGAGGATCAGACAATGATATCAAAGTAAGAATATAACATGCAAGAGGAGCTGTCAGTGCTGTGGGAAATGTATGAAAATCAAAAGAAATCAAGTCCAACAGAAACGAAAATCAAAAGAAATCAAGTACAGCAGAAACATATGAATCTTTAGCTGAAATGTCAAGTTAGTCCTATTGTATGGCGCTGGAACATGGTGAACAAAAACAAAACGGCAACCAGAAAGTTACAGACATTCATATATTGGTGCATGCGCAGAATAGATGGGTGGAAGGACGACTGAATTTGTAAGAGAGGAATAGATCGTTGCAGCCAATGGAAACATGAAGGATCTTTACAACAAAACAATGAAGCTGTGACGAAACGGGGTGACCTCTATCGATCTTTGGTTCTCTCCAGCAGTATCGGTGCATTTGTGGTACTGATTTTTATTAGGTGCTGTCAATTATCGCACTTTTCTTTCTTTCTTTATTTGTCTGCTAAGTAGCAGATATGTGATTTTATCAAATCACCCGGTAGGTGATAGCTATCACAGTTGTGACACTCCTTGCAGATATGTCACCGGTTTGTTACCTGGTCATCCCAGCCTACGAAGAGCTGAGATAAGATAGTTGCCGGCGCGTTTAGATTGAACCGCTGATAAGACGACATTACTGTCTGTGTGACACGGGTGGGCAGACAAATGTGATGTAATTGCTTCCGGTCCTTGGTTAAAACGTAATCATGGATTTATTACATTTTAGACAATATGAGTCTACAAATATGTTTGTAAGAGTGTATACAAGGCATCAGATGTCCATATATGGTAATACGTGACCTTATTTCACGTGGGACTACAGTATTTTGAAATATCACAGCCTATCCTGCATGATTTGAAATGATTGGTTCTTTCTGATTAGATTCATAACATCACTGGAGGGAATATGGGCTGACAATTTCACCGTTTTATTTCTCTGTGATTTGCACGCTCGCCAAGACATCAGACCTTCGCCAGAGGAAGAACTAGATTCATAATTCATAATTGTTATCCGAACCTTTTATTTGAGAACCACATAAGACTTATAAAGCACAGGAAATCTCTTTCAAATTTTAATAAGGAACAACCGGGACTAGGAAATTGAAGAAACACGGAATCAGAAGGGGCAATCTATGTTAAAATTAAAAGAAATCCCAGACACGTGTTGTAAGAGAACGATTCGTCTCTTTTATTCATCTGTGCGACAAGTCTGTAGCCAGAATTAGCGTGTTGGATTTACATTTCATATTTTATTACTAACATTTGACCTAACATATATGTATATATTACCATGTGAATTTTATTGTGTGAAACTCGCTATTGGATGTCAAAGTCATTTGAGGCTGGCAACCTCAGAATGATGATTCATGAACCACCACTGCACGGGCTGGTGATTGCTTTATTGATAGTTTCGTAAAGAGAACTAAAAGCATAAAGTAGTTCCAGGTTCCCTATGGAGCAGAGAGGGAAAGATGAAAAGAAATGATGTCCATTCTAAGCATAAGACTTACATTTTCAAAGCAGTGTAAATGTCCCTATAAACATATTCACTTTAAAACGAATGTAAGGCTTCACGCTTTAAACCAGTGTAAATGTCAATGAGAAAATATTCATTTTAATTAATAGAAGTTTCAACCTTTTCCACAAGTGTAAATGTAAATGAAACACGAATGAATTTATGTTGTGAACACTTTTCAAATCGGAGATGTAAATGTAAAACATATTATATCTGTACGTTTAACCTTTTTCATTTAAATGCAATGTAAGGCTAAAGCTATTCAGTTTATATGTTTTTTTTTTGTTTTTTTTTTGTTTTGTTTTTTCGTACGCCCGCTAATACTCGAGGCGAATTCTCAGGTTATTGTTAATGTCTAACCTGACATTGATTTTACGTGAGTATCCCTTTTCTTGTACAGAGACAGGTGTCCCTCGCCATTCAGGCAGATACTCGCCGATTTCGGAGGTACCCATTAGAGCTGGGTCGGCTCAGGAGCCGCCAATCCCTGGTCGACGACACTTCTTCAAATGTCCTCGCCAGGTCTCGAGTTAATCCAGTCCAATTCCCTTTCGACGAAAAATCCTCAAATGCCGTCGCCCGGGTTTGATCCTGAATCACCCGGTCGCCAGAGCGGTGTTGTAACCACTACGCTAGCGCGGCTCCTAGTTTATATGTAATAAAGGAAGTTTCATCCCGAGGGATTAAAATTAATTCTCATCGAGGGTAAACTCTGAGTTAAGTGGGATGGTGAAATAGAAGAGGAGGGACACATAACTGTGTCGGAAAACGCCATACTCAGAAGAGCGTTTTTTTCTATTCTGCTTTCACAGTTATTAGTGGTACCAGCAGAACGTACTGGAACAAGACGGGATCAGTGGCCTACGCTTTAAGACAAAGGACACTGTGTAGACTTTCCTTGAAGTTTCTGGGAGACGAGCTACACACGACAACCGTGACCAGAGACGAGTGATCAGTGCGAAAAGACAGAACCGTCATTGGCAGCTAAGTTCAAATATATGCTGCCATCTGAACTTTCTTACCCTTTTTTGCAATCCCCAAATACGAAGATGATAGCTTTTCTTTATCCATAACTATTCAAATTATTTTCAAACTGTTAAAACTTAAAGTGATTATTAAATTTTGTTATTTGTAATGTTACAAATTTAACTTCGATTTGATCATTTTTAAAGTTACTGCATGTTTGTCTCAGTCAATTACTCCACACATTCTAAACAGAGCTATACTTGAATAAGAGAATTCCACTGAGTAAATCAGGGGTGGGGGCTTAACGAGCTGATAAATAAGTGCTTAAATTCTTCACAAAAGTGGTCGGCAGGTTACAGAATTAACGTGCTTAGCGACAGCCAGCTTTGTTTTCGCTTTCCTGAATTTCTTGTGAAGACTCCCATGTGATAGAAACTTTACTTCTCTTCTATCTACATTTCTGCCAAGAGTAATCTTGTGTACAAATAGACTCCATTGAAGCCTATATTAGATACTCTTGAGTTTGGTCACTGTTGGACCACTACTGCAAAGCAAGGGGAGGCAATATCGTCACAGAAGCTAACATGGAAATAAAAGCTATCAAATAGTCATATCAGGGACCAGAGTGGAAAAGAAAGGTGTAAATGAAGAGATATACACAGCTTTGCTTATTTCCACATTTAAGTTCGTCAGGCTTGGCTCTGATATTACTTATGTATAAACTTTATGTCTATTTTTGTTTCTTTTCTTTATTGTATTGATATTTTCTGTTGCCTTTCGAGCTTTTTGTTGGCGTTCTTCTTCCTAGACCGTCTTCTACATATTTCATCTCGTTTTTTAAATCTCTTGCAAGTGGTTTTATGTATTTGATACATCTTTTAGTCGCTGAAGCAAGTGGTATTTATTTAAAATTGTAACCGTAAATTGTCTTTTGTTTCTTGATTTATGAGATGTTCCACATTCTCTGTTGTCTATAGCCATGCTTGTTTGTGTTGACTAATAAAAGATGATGCTCTGATGGCACACCTGCTCCTCTACATATTGTGCGTCATGCAATGATGATTTAAACCTCTTGTTTATCCATACACGATAGGTTTATGTCATATGGTCTGGCAATATCCATGCTGCTTTATGAATTCTTCTATGTGGAAACATACCTTCTCATATCGCCTACTGATTTGAAACACATATGTTTATGATTATTTCTCCACTCCCATTCATTGTTCCAACAGCACATTTCCCATGATCTTTTCAGAGCCATATTGTCGGTTCCTATCTTCACATGTAGGTAATCCATCAAAATTGTAACTCCTTTCCTTCCCTTTTATTTCATGATAGTTTGAAGGCAGGTATGCAATTATTCTTTCACATATTCTTCTTTGTCACTATTTGGCGCGTAACACTGGATGATTTTCATCTCCATTTTCTTATTGGCTTTTCAATATTTGCTTATTTTAGTCTGGGTCTTACTGTTTTCCTTTACCTGACTGCTTTTGCGTTTCCTTTGACAGCCATTAGAGTCATTTCCTCACTATGATCGAGAGGACAACATATGTCCGTATTGATTATATGATTGAGCGGACGACATATGTCCGCATTGATTATATGATTGAGCGGACGACATATGTTCGCGTTGATTATATGATTGATCGCGTGACATTATGTCCGCGTTGATTATATGACTGAGCAGACATTAGTTTCGTATTGATTACGTGATTGAGCGGACGATATTATTTCTGTGTTGATTATATGATCGAGCGGACATTATCTCAAACTATTTGTTCTAAGCGTTCTTCAGCCTTATTGATCTTGAAGAATTGTACTTCTTATGTTTATACATGCAAAAAATATATGGTGCTGGCGCTTCAAAAAAATCGAAGAACACAAAGAATACAAGTATATGAGAAGTTCATATGAACTGAATGTATGTCAAGATAGTTATTGAAGCAGCGTACAACCCATACATACAATGTTACGAGTGAACTTCTGGGCTCTTATGGCGTTTACGGACATTCATTTCAATAAGTACACTTTTTTTTTTTTAAACCACTTCTATTTAGCTTCACATGAGATTTATTTATTTGCTGCGTTTCAAATCTTTGACCCTCAAAATCTCTATGTTCATCTAATCGTAGAGTCTTGGAACTTTGCATACAGTTTCCTTTCGTGGCATATTTTAATCCACCAAGTTTTGACCGGCTTTGACTCACCCAATTTTATATGATAATTATAAATAATGTAAAATAAGATGGAAATAACTTCACCGGAGTAATGGAAATAATAAACAGCGAATATAGGTTATGTTACGTATTTGAAAGGGCTGGTGCTGAATGGTGAACGCTGACGTACCGATTTAATCAAGGTGTTTCTTCAAACAACTAGGTCATCCAGATGGCCAGGTAACTAGCGAGTGCTTTGTTTTAAACACAGCTCTAGTAACAACCATTTTTCTGGTGAGCTTTACATTAGGTCCTATACCGTAAAACTGTGTGTTTTATTCAGTCATGAATTTCACTTGACCCAGCTGAGAATGGTTCCGAAAAATTATTATTCAGTTATGTTTAAAATCATTAAACAAGTTCAAGGAAAAATATGTAGGGATTCACTGATATTGTTTTTACTATATGCATCAAAAATGCTGAAAATAAATGTGTGTTTTTGGGGAATAATATGACAAAGTCAAACATGAGGAAATTATCAAAATGTTAGAAAGCATCAACATTGATGGTAAAAACTTGAGGATAATAAAGAACATGTACTGGCAACAAACAGCAGATTTAAGAGTTAGCAGCCAAATAGGAAAGTTTCAGCGAGTAAAAAAAAGGGTGTCAGGCAGGGATGTGTGCTGTCACCGGATCTGTTCAATCTGTACAGTGAAAATATAATGAGATCTCTAGAGGATATGCCAGGAATATCATTCGGCGGACGTAATATAAACGACTGACGATACGCTGACGATACAGTATTAATAGCAAAAAGTGAAAAGGAGCTTCAGGAAATGGTTGATACAATAGTGATAGAAAGTGAAAATAAAGGCCTTAGCCTTAACAGCAAAAAGACAGAAGTAGTGGTCGTCTCAGAGAAAAGGACTTACCCAGAATGCACTATCAAAATAAATGGAACCGTTTTAAAACACGTCAATAAATTCAAATACCTGGGCACATTAATAACAACTGACGGAAGATGCATCTCAGAAGTGAAGAGCAGAATAGCTCAGGCAAAAGCAGCATTCTATAAGTATTTTATGCAACAATTCTTTGTCATTGGAAGTAAGAAAGAGAGTTCTTCATTGTTATGTATTTTTTTTTTTTTTTTTTTTCTTAACCAGCGGCACTTAGGCTTTCAGCCCTTCGGCCCAATGACATGTCATTGCGAGGCTGGGGAACCTGAGGACTTTCCTTCCAACCCGGTCAGGAGCTTCGCTCCTTCCCATCCACGGAGGTTTTATCACAGGAGCCGTTCAGGCTATTCAGTCAAATTTCCGGCCGTAAACATTTCTTCAAACGCCGACGCCCGGGTTTGAACCATGAACACCTGGTCGCCAGTACAACGCCGAAGCCATTACACCAGCGCGGCTCCCTCATTGTTATGTATAGAACCAATCCTGACAAACGGGAGTGAGTCATGGACAATTAGTAAACAAATAGGGAAGGCACTAGAGGCAACAGAGATGTGGTTTTACACAAGAATGTTAAAAATACCATGGACAGCCAAAAAGAGTAATAAGGATGCCCTTAAAGAGGCCAATGCTTAAAGGAAACTTATTTCACAAGTTAGAAAGAAGCAATCCACTGTTTTAGGTATGTTATGAGAAAAGGACAGCTGGAATATATCGTAACAACAGGTAAGATTGAAGGAAAAAGTGATACAGGAAGACAAAGAGAGCAAATTCTGGACAGTTTGACATTGTGGCATGGAAAGAAGTCAACAGCAGAATTGATAAAGTGTACTGGAGACAGGAAGTTGTGGTGAGACATGATCTCCTACGCCACTAGAAACGCTACTTTAGGAAGAAGAAGAAGATATAACAAATTGCTGATTAACGATAACTGGTTCTATGCATTGCAAAACATGGAATATATATATATATATATATATATATATATATATATATATATATATATATATATATATATATATATATATATATATATATATATATATATATATATATATATATATATATATATATATATATATATATATATATATATCCATCTGTATGTCTATCTATCTATCCGTCTTCTGTTTATCTCTCAGTCCGTCTGTTTTTATTTATCTATCCATTTGCCCATTTGTCAGTCTGTCGTTCTTTCTTTTTATCTTTCAATTTCTATATGTTTGATACTATGATGTCTAGAGCGTCTATTCATTCCTCTTGAGAATTTAGTTTTATTAATAATAAGTGGCGTTGACAAAAATTATGTCTAACCTGCACTCACCATAAAGGACAAACTACACCGCCATGCTCACTGTCTCAACCTGATCATGTAACAACTGCCATGAGTCGAGTTGCTGAGTAGTTAGAGCACTTGCTTCTGGAGTCAAGGTTACCGGGTTCGAAATCATTTAGCGTCACGCTCCAGTTTACCCAAATGTAAAACGTACCCGACTGTGCTCTTGAATTAGATAAGGTAAAGACAACGAGGACGGGGAAAATCACTCTACCTCAGAAAGCTGAGGCCTATGATAAAATAGGTCTCTAACGCATCACTACCATACGGTATAAGAAGATCTATTAGTGTGCCCTGAATGCAAAGATTCTGATCAATAATAATAATAATAATAATAACAATAATAATAATAACAATAATAATAATAATAACAGTGTTAGAAAATAAGGGGGACTGCACTAAGACGGTGTGATAAACGGTGAGTTTAAAAAAAATGGTAATACGTCTTACCTCTCGTTTTCTTTACTTTCTGCCTTTATTTGTCTGTTCCCTGACGAAGGCCTCGTGGGCGCAGTGTAAGCCTTGCTCTTTGACCTTTGTCATACTAAAACGTTTTACCATGTTTTTACACCCAGATTTCACTCCCCTACGACAGTATCTGCTATAGGACTACCTTCACCTTGTCAACTAACTTAACACATTTTTGAAATGTTTCTACTTGCAGAAGTTGGTAGCTCATCATCATCATCACGGTGTCAACACCAGCACCTTCGTTGTACCCGGGCTGTGTGGACGTCGCTGGGGATCACACGGACAGATTTACCAACATGCTGGCGTCCAAACCACCCCACTACGATTCGGTGGCTTCCGGTAAGATGTGACCTCTTCTTCACTAATTCCGTCCATATAGAGCAAGTTGTGTGTGTGGGTGTGTACATGTACGTACGCACTTAGGTATGGCTGTGAGTGGATTGATGTCTCATGGTGTGAGAAAATTTGAAGCCAGGGTATTACTAACTATGTAGGTACTAGTGCAAATACAGGATCTTAGCGGATATCGAAACTTCGAAAAACAAAAAAACACCCATTTTAAACTACATGAGACGTCTTTCGATCGGCTACCACGACAAGCATGGGAAACTAAGAGCCAGGGATCCAGACCTCCAGGACGACCCAAAGTCCGCTGGGAGGATAACATTAGACAGTCTTTGAAGGACCGAGGACTAGAATGGAACCAAGCCAGGAGGAAGACAGCCGATAGAGTAGTATGGCGCTCTCTCTTACAAAACTCTACACCCCACGGTAGAAGAGAAACGAATAAGTAAGTAAGTAAGAGACGTCTCTCACACTGTTGTAAATTCTAATAATTCTCCTATTTGGTATGTCGTATTTTATCATATCATATCAATTTGTGTTAATTTATGTTATGGAGATTAAAGATTCTGACGTGAATGTATGTATGTGTGTATGTATGTTTGAAGCCAAAGCTCTGTGTAAATATGTCAGCATTAGTGTGATTAAAGGCTCTTACAGAATATGGAAACTTCGATGTAAAAAAAACACCCATTTTAAATTGCTGGAGATGTTTTCCACACTTTTATTAAGTCTAATCTCAATTGTGCTCTGTTTAATAGACCAAACTACTATTGTATTTGATGGTATGTTTAATATCTCCCTCCACTATCTGTCAATGCATTTTATGGTAAACAAAGATTCTGATAAAACCCCATGTAAAAACACCCAAATTGATCTACTTGAAAGGTATTCCACAAAGATTTTGTAAATTTCAATAATACTCATTTTTGGTATGTTATATCATATCATTATATGCCAAAATCTTTGAGAAAGCTTAAAGATCGTTATATATGTGTAACACAAAGATTCGATGTAAAAACACCCACATAGAACTACTTGAGACGTCTTCCACACTGTAAGTAAATTCTAATGATTCTCCTATATGCCATGTTGTATTTTATTATATCATGTCAGTAGATATCAATGTATTTTATGGAGAATAAAGATTCTGATATGTATGTATGTATGTGTGTGTGTATATGTATGTATGTGTGTATGTATGTGTGTGTGTATGTATGTATGTATGTATGTATGCATGCATGTATGCATGTATGTATGTTTGTTTGTTTGTTTGTATATATGTATGTATGTATGTGTGTATGTATGAATTAACGCTGTATGAATTTATGTAAATTTACTTCATGTAAATTTAATGATTCTCCTATATGGCATGTTGTATTTTATTATATCATGTCAGTACATATTTATGTATTTTCTGGAGAATAAAGATTATGTATGTGTGTATGTGTATGTATATATCTATATGTATGTATGTGTATATGTATGTATGAGGTAACAGCCCTCATTAACGCTGTATTTATGTAAATTTACTTTATGTAAATTCTAATGATTCTCCTATAAGTAATGTTGTATGTTATTATATAATGTCAGTGCATATCAATGTATTTTCTGGAGAATAAAGATTCTGATATGTATGTATGTAAGTATGTATATGTGTGTGTATGTATGTATGTGTGAATGTAAGTATGTAAGATTCTGATATGTATGTATGTATGTGTGTATGTATGTACATATGTATATATGTATGTGTGTATGTATGTGTGTATGTATGTAATTGTGCGTATGTGTATGTATGTATGTAGGTGTATGTATGTATATATGTATGTATGTGTGTATGTGTGTATGTGTATGTTTGTATATATGTATGTATGTATGTGAATGCATGTATGTATGTATGTTTGTTTGTATGTATGAATATTTGGTATGTTTATGTAAGTATGCATGCATGTATGTAAATGTAAGTATTATGAAAATCTAGTACGTGTGTGAACGTACGAGTGCCTGTGACGCATGAATATGTGTGTAGGCCTATATATATGGCAATTGTTTAAGTAGTATTATCGTTTAGTGATGTGGTTGTTGTTACAGTCTGCAGCTACATGTAACTTGGTATTTGTTGCTGTATACATTTTGTTTTACCTTCTTAATCGCCCGTAAATTAAAAAAAAAAAAAAAAGATAAAGGATCCCGTCACATGCCCATTATTGGGAATATGGTATTAGGCACATATTTTCTTGACCATCCGGCACACTAAGGATGATGTGGTCAGCATCGCGCCGGCCGCCTTAATCTTCGCAGAGTTGCTCTGGTACCCAATTGATGAGGCTGGGTCGACCCCGGAGCCGTTTGCGGTCTAAAAATTCCACCTCAACTGAGGATTGAACCAGGGCCGCAAAGCAGGGAAACCAGCGCTACCGCACCTCTTGTTTGTAGATTTTACAGTCTATAACTGTATGCAGCTTTCACTTCGTGTGCAACTTTCAATCTGTCCAATTGTGTGAAATTTTCACTTCGTTTGGCCGCGTGTAACCATCGCTATTTAGATTGTATGCATCTTTTACAGTCTATAATTGTCACATATCCATTTTTCTATTTGTGTAACGGTATACACATTACCTGCCATCAATGGTACCTATACCTTGTAGCGGTATGGCAGCTTGTGTACCCTGACAATCCCCAAAGCTATGCCAGTGGGAGTTTTACTCCTGGTAGGTTCAACCAAGCTGGACTGGTCTGCGTGGGTAGGGGTCAGACAAAAGCTGGTACCCTGGTCCTCTAGGTTGGGGGTTTTAGCACAGGGCCGACACCCTTGTCTATGTAAAAAAAATCGCACATGTTACGGAAACGGCAATAAATGAAAAAAACTTTGATGCGGGACGGACATCCGGAGTCTCAGGCTCGTATGACTGACAGTGGTGAAAGCCGAAAGGAAGCCACTGGCATGAAAACGGATGCCCTGACCGCAAAACACGAAACCAAAATTGGTTTTTGGAACCTCAGAACTATGAATGAGGCAGGAAAGCTGAGACAAATTACAGCAGAGATGAGGAATTACAAATTACATATCCTGGGAATAAGCGAGAGCAGATGGACAGGGATGGGGAGAATAAAAACAGCTACATGGGAAACAGTACTTTTTTCTGGTAGAGAGGATGGTCAGCACAATGAAGGTGTAGCCATTATCCTGAAGAAAGGAATGGAAAGGTCTCTACTGGAATGGAAACCCATTAACAACAGACTGATAAGAGCAAGACTGAGAGGGAGATTCACCAACACCACAATTATACAATGCTATGCACCAACAAACGACAGCGATGAAGAGATCAAGGACGAGTTCTATCAACAGGTACAAAAGGAAATGGAAACTGTACCCAGGTACGATCTTATTATAGTAATGGGAGACCTAAATGCGAAAGTTGGAACACACAATAACTATAACGAAAGAGTAATGGGGAAATGCGGCAGTGGAACAGTAAATGAGAATGGGGACAAATTAATAAGCTTCTGCAGTATTAACAACCTGGTCATTGGAGGAAAACTTTTTCAACACAAGGAAGTGTACAAGTTAACATGGGAATCACCAAACGGACGAGACAGAAACCAGATTGATCACATAATGATCAAAGGCAGATGGAGACATGCACTACAAGACGTGAAAGTAAGAAGAGGCGCAGATTTGGGAAGTGATCATCACAT
Organism: Oreohelix idahoensis; assembly: GCA_024509875.1. Taxonomy (NCBI): domain Eukaryota; kingdom Metazoa; phylum Mollusca; class Gastropoda; order Stylommatophora; family Oreohelicidae; genus Oreohelix; species Oreohelix idahoensis. The sequence goes on from JAMPIV010011202.1 coordinate 89,826, forward strand.
AGTAGTAGCAAGACTGAAGGTGAAACTCAGAGCTGCTGGACCAGTTGCAGTCAAACAGAAAAGATATAACATCACGAAACTCAAGGACCCCCTCACCAGAAAAGCGTTCGTGGTCGACGTAAAGAGACGATATCAGATTACCAAAAGCCAGGAAAGAACAGAGACCGATGATGTCGAACAGAAATTCAACACCATCTCAACAATATACAAGGAAAGCAGCAAGTCATTCTTGGGATTCCAGGAAAGAAAGAACCAAGACTGGATAACACCAGAAACGCTAAACACCATAGCGAAGAGAAAGGAAACGAAAAGAAAGAAAACAGAAGCTAAGTCTCCCAGGTTAAAGGCAATATATAGTGAACAGTACAGTCAGCTGGACAAGGAAGTAAAACGTCAAACCCGTGCTAACAAAAGGACATTTCTGGATGACCTTGCAAGACAGGCAGAAGAGGCAGCACTGAGAAATGAACAAAGCACAGTTTATAAAATAACTAAAACTATCAGTGGAAAACGAGGTGCAAACAACATAACGGTAGTAAGAGACAAGCAAGGAAATCTCATCACCACAGCACAGGGGCAGGAAACAAGATGGGCAGAACACTTCAGAGAAACCCTGAATAAAGAACTACCAGAGACTCAGCTGAATGTTCCTGAGGCTGAAAGTGACTTAGACGTAAATACAGACATTCCACGAAAAGAAGAAATCATCACAGCTATCGAAGGGTTAAAAATGGAAAAGCGCCTGGTCACGACAATCTAAATGCTGAGTTATTCAAGGCAGACCCTGAACTAGCAGCAGAATTATTAGAACCGCTATTTGCACAAGTCTGGGAAACTGAGACAACACCAACAGAGTGGAGTAAAGGAATAATTGTAAAATTGCCCAAGAAGGGCGACCTTGCAGAGTGCAACAACTGGAGAGGAATTACTCCCCTCTCAGTTCCCAGCAAATTACTAGGCAGGATAATCATCCAGAGAATTTCAAAAGCAGTTGACCATAAACCGAGGAAAGAACAAGCGGGCTTTAGAAAGAACAGAAGATGTGCAGATCATATATTTGCCCTCAGGAACATTATAGAGCAGTGCTCAGAATGGCAGAGACAGCTGTACATTAACTTTGTTGATTTTGAAAAGGCTTTCGACAGCATACACAGGGACAGCCTAAGGAAAATTCTGAGGGCCTATGGAATTCCCAGCCGCATTGTTTCCATCATAAAAAGCCTCTATTCTAACTTTACGTGCAGTGTTGGATTGAGTAATGTAACTTTCGAAGTGAAAACAGGAGTACAACAGGGATGCCCCTTATCAACAACATTATTTTTGACAGCCATAGATTGGGTGATGCGCCAGACAACAGAGGGCAGTCCAAGAGGAATTAGATGGACAACGTTTTCTACACTGGAAGACCTGGAATATGCAGATGACATTGCACTACTCGCGCATTCACATCAACACATTCAAGACAAAACCGATAGACTGAATAAGTATGGCCAGCAGGTTGGCCTGAACATCAATCTGAAGAATACAGAGGTCATGACACTAAATGTGGGCAATCCTGAGCCAATAACAGTAAGGAACCAGAAGTTAGAACAGACAGACACATTTACTTACCTAGGATGCATAGTAACACCTGACGGCGGAACAAGCAAGGACATTAACAACAGAATGAATAAAGCGAGAACAGCCTTTGCTGTTCTCAACAACATTTGGAAGTCTTCCCAGTACAGCACAAACACCAAATTAAGACTGTATGAGAGCTGTGTACTTTCTGTGCTTCTCTATGGTGCGGAATTTTGGATAGTAACAGAGAAGGAAATGTCGAAACTGTCCTCCTTCCACACAATCTGCCTAAGGAAAATTCTCCGAATCTTTTGGCCAAACACCATCAGCAACCAAGAACTACTTATTCGGAGTAACCAGGAGGACATGCACACCATCATAGCTGGCAGACGCTGGAGTTGGGTTGGCCACGTCCTCAGAAGGGACCCTGATACCATCACAAGAACAGCTATGCTATGGACCCCCGAGGGAAAGCGAAAGAGAGGCCGACCAAAAACAACTTGGCGGAGAACTGTGGAAGCTGAGATGCAAAGAATGAACCAGAGTTGGGGCACTGTACGAAGGATGGCCGCCGACCGAGCAAAGCGGAATCAATTTGTTGCTGCCCTACAAGACGCCACCAGTCGTGATGGCCGCTGACTGCTTTGGCGGTTGGCAGTTAAGGATCAAAGAAGAAGAAGAAGATACACATTACGGTTTGGGATTGTATTCATAAAATGCACCGGTAGTTAAAACACATTAAAAACACTACTAATTACTCAGAATGTTAGGAAAAACAATAAAGTAATACAAACATCACGGCATGTAACAACACTAAGAAAACAACAAATTGTAACATAAAATGTCCCCACCAACAATAATTATTTGCACATGACAACAGAAATTTGAATTTAAAACAAAACTGAAAATAAAATGACACTAAATACCCTAATTATAACCGTGTTAACTTTAGTTTCAAACGATGCTTTTAATATGTATTGTTTTAACATACGGGTAAGCGTTGCTTTTTAAAAAATAAAAGTATATGTAACTTTTACATACAATTTTGGCGTAAATATGTGAAACGTTTCTAACCGTGAACAACGTTTGATGGCTGCATTTAAAAAAAAAAAAAATATCTTCTGAAATTGAAGAAAAAAAAAACAACAACAACAAACAATACAAGTAGATAGGCATCTTTTTATGTAGAAAAGTTGTGTGTCCAAGCTTATGCAGTAATTTTGTTTCTAAAATATTCAGTTATAATTAATGGATGTCTCAAATTATGCAGTGAGGTATTTTTTATTTTTTTTATTTTGTCTTGTATTTTTTTTTTTTTTAGAGGTTTTGATATTTCAACCAAGTAACGCGGAGTTCTGGAAATTCAACTTGATCAAAAAATAATAATTTTTTTTTTAAAAACGAACATAGAAGTTAACTCAAACAGCATCAAACAAAAAGCAACGATAAAAATAATAAAAATAAAGAACTGCAGAACAAACAATCATAACATTCTTCTTTTTCTTTTTTTTTTCTTGCAGGAATCGGTCCGGGCATAGGCTGCGGCGGATATTCCACCAGCATGAACTCAATGGGTCCCTCCATGTCCCCCATGCCATCGGCCATGTCAGGGATCGGAGGCGGCATGGGCTACTCTCCTCAAGCAATGGGTGGCATGGCTGCTATGGGAGGCATGGGTCATATGGGAGGTATGGGTCCAATGGGTGGCATGGGATCCATGACAGCTATGGGAGGATATGGATCTATGTCCGGTATGAACCATATGGGAGGGATGAATGGAATGTCAGCCATGACAGGGATGCAATCAATGAACGGAATGAACCGATCTCTAGATCCCAGCCTCATGTCCATGGACAGAAATGGCGCCCTGAACAGGCCAAGAACTGATAAAAACTACAGGAGGGCATACACACATGCTAAACCTCCCTATTCTTATATATCTCTCATCACCATGGCAATACAACAATCGCAAAATAAAATGTGTACGCTAAGCGAGATTTATCAGTTCATCATGGACCTATTTCCATTTTACCGGCAGAATCAGCAACGATGGCAGAATTCCATAAGACACAGCCTCTCATTTAATGACTGTTTTGTTAAAGTACCACGGACACCAGACAGGCCTGGGAAAGGAAGCTACTGGGCCTTACATCCGGACTCTGGAAACATGTTTGAGAATGGTTGTTATCTGCGACGTCAAAAGAGATTCAAATGTGCTAAGAAGGAGTTGATTCGGCATTCGGCTAGCTCTGACCAAGAGAGAGATGACTCAGGTATCCATCCTGACGACAGTATGCCCTCCGGTGATGACCACAGTCCAATGAGTTCTCCCATGCCGAGCGGTCATCCTCAGCATGGTCAGTCTCAAACACCGCCGCGACCTCAGGATCATAACCAACAACAACAGCCTCAACAGCACCACCATCAGCAACAGCAGCAACATTCCCACCAGCACCAGTCGTCGACGCTCATACAACCCAAGTCAGAAGTGATGAACTCATCTCCACTCCCGCAGGAAATGTCTCACCCGCCCCCGGCTGCAAGCCTCCCGCCACAGGTGTCCTGCCACACACCTCTGTCCTACCACCATACACCTCCTGCGTCACAGCTGTCCAATATCAGATCTCTGAACCCACACGATTACGGATCCCAACTTTCATCGCAATCTCTAGGACTCTATCATCCCGCGGGGCATTACACACATCACCCCCACCACCATCATCACCAGCAGGCCGGTCTGCACCAACTAAACCCCAACCACTCATTTAACCATCCGTTCTCAATCAACAACCTGATGTCGGAAAGTAAACTAGACATGAAATCGATGTATGACATGGGCTACGGTGCCTATTCTCAGATGTCTCCACTGACTTTGTCTAAAGACCCATCTCCTCCGGTCATGACAAACCATCATGACCCTGGTGGGTATTATAAATCGTACCAATCCACTGTGGATTTATGACATCCGGTTATCACAGGTGCTTTTAATACTTCAAAATTGGACGTGGACGATGAAGACCGACGCCAAAGCTATTTATACAGCTGATGCAGCTCTGATCAAGTCATATGTATGATCGAGTTCTGATCAAGTCTTACTTTTGATTCAGTTCTGATCGAGCCATATATTTGATTAAGTTCTGTTCAAGTCATATATTTGATTCAGTTCTGATCAAGTTATATATCTGATTCAGTTCTGATCAAGTCACTGCAACTACGGAAAACTTAGAGATCCCAACAAGTTCCATTATGAATAAATGTGAAAATAATCCTGTTGATAACTGAAAGTTCATACATGATCACTTTATTATATTTTATTCGGTATTTGCAGACATTTCGTTCGCTACGAGCATTAGCTTGCGGTTTCCTGCTAGTTACATTACGTACCCGATGTAACTGATACTTGGCGAATAAGATCATCGATGGACAGACACTGAGGAACCCATTGGATAACATTACAAGGTTGTCTTTGTTCTGGAATCCCTAGGATTAGATAGAAATAGGGACACTTGGAAATATTCGGAGAAGGGAACTGGGGACAAGGGGATAGGGAAGATGTCCCCAGGTCTTGGATGGAGGGAAAAACAGAAGATGGGAAATATGACGACGTATATTGACGTAATTTTGTTGTATTTGTGTTTCTTGTAATGAATTTTGTGATAGCATTCCTCAATCCTCCAGGTGGAAAAATGTGACTTCCTGGTTGCAGAACATCGGCTGAAGTAGCGTGCCACATTTCAGCAAGGTTAAAATGTTCAAACATAGTCTTATCGTGGTTATTCTGGATATGTTAACCCATGACAGGTGTGTAGCCATCATAAATCAAGTGTCTTGCTGATAAATGACTTATCTTTTATAGATACATAGAAGTCATAGTTTGTGTACTTATAAGCAGTAGATTGGCGCCACGGGGGGGGGGGGGGGGGGTGATTCGTAACCTTGATGGTCATCCAGAACTTAGCATGTACATATCTGGCTACACTTTGATAAATAACTCCACGGATCAAACTGTGTTTACTGTCAGCCCCAACCCCAGAGCTGGATTACTCATTAGGCACTGTATGCACTATTTGTTTGGCCTATAAATGAGGGGAAACATTATCCCTTTTAATCTTTTTATTTATACATTTTGGAATAAAAGTGCCTAGGACCAACGAACACCTAAATCCGGCACTACTTTCCCTCTCGATTTTCTGCACATTAATCTTTCTTTCTCCCCTTCCTTCTTGCTTCAGCCTGGTAATTTAGTGTCTTGCTTTAGATTTCATTCAACCACAATTAAGTCAGCCTGAAGAACGGAAGCAGTAGAAAAGTTTTTATAGATCGTTATTCTCACAGTAATTTGTATACATTATAAGGTTTAAACCTAAGGGTATCATGATTTTTTTTCCTAAACAGAGGATAAAAATAGATGTAGTTCACCGTGATGCTATTCTCGTAAAAACTAAGCAAAGCAGAAACTACAAAATATTTTTGTTATATGTATATTATAGCGGTCAATAACTGTAACAAATAAGGTTTAATGCATTGTGATATTTTGAAGTGCCTCATGTGGCCCCCGGGGTGTCTCTGATGAGATTAAAAAAAAGAAATGGACTACTGGTCCCTCATGAATGTTGTACAAGGTGACTAATATGAGGTTGTACATGAGGCTGCCAACCTCATCATGTAAAACACATTGCTACAGATACCACCCATGGAAGAAGATGTGAATGATTGGTGCAGGCTTTTAGCAAGGGAAGCAACTGCAGGGGTGGCAACATGCCTAGTAAGGATAATAAATAAAATTGATGATGATATTATGGTGTTCCATACAATATAAATAGCGCATATGAGATAACACATTGTAATTTTTAAATAATATAATCAATAAAATAGATTATTAAATTATGATTTTATAAACAACAGAAATGAGAACAGTAACTGTAATATGTCATAATGTTGATATTAGCCACATAACTAACAAAGTAACTAACACTTTGAGACCATTTCACAACAAAGAACAAAGTTACACTTTCTTCTTACATGTTACGTGCAGCGATATTTTAATACGCCGGATGACTCAGTCGATGTGAACACATTTTTAACAAACTTGTTTGAGCATAGAAAATATTTTTTCCGAATCATTGTGTCTAGAATGTGTTTTCGTAACTGCAAATCATTGAGGACAAAGTTCATGATTTTTCTCAAAATAGATGTCTAAGATCTTGACTTTTATTTCCTGAAAATTTTTCATGATTTGAAAATTAGAAGTGCTGGTACCAACTCAAATCATTTCTCGTATTACCAGTTGACGGGTACAAAACGTTTAATGGACAGGGGTGTAGAATGAGAATTTAAGTCAAAGAATGAAATGGAGAGTAAAATAAGCTACTAAAACATGTACAGGTAAAAAAAAAAGAAAACAGAAAAAAAGAGGATAGTCGTATAGAAGATACTGCCGTGGGAAGCACAGTGTTAGAGACCACTATACTAGGTCCAGTTTCATAAGGTGGGAGTGGCCATTTCTCTTCCTCGGTGCCTTTGCTTTCCCTAACCCAAGAGCAGAGTCAGATCCTCTTTTACAGCTCTGTAGAATGGAGCGTGAAGCTACCAGATTTTGAACCCATATCCCGGTAACTTTGGCGTGAGAGGCGAGCGCCAACTACTTTACCAATCGGACTCTCCACCTGTACAGGGTATTGCTACACAAATTTATTTCAACAGATAACGACACCCGCTGCTTGAACGGTGTCTGAATATTATCTAATGCATTGTCTGTGTCACAAATGTGCCCAAATGTGTAAATAACAATGATATATCATTGCGCATTCTTCTTTGGTAAGTGTAACTATTTTCGGGAGAGTATATATAAGGGAAACAATACAATTAATGTCTAACTTTCAACCAAAGTTGCATCCCTTAGCGTTACTGACAGAAAAAGCTGGGATTTTATATATAGGATTCATCGACTTTAGTAACTGGCCAACTACACTGGTGACCCTATGCTCAGTAAGGAGCGAACGGAAAATAAAAAGAAGACTTTAATGAATATAGACGTGAGAAACAATTTTCTCAAATTTATTTCAGAATGGACTAAGTGAGAAACATTCATTTTAAATACATTCAGCGTAGACAGTGTTTTAAAAGGAGAGTATAGTTCATTCATCATCATCATCCTATTCCTTTCGCTCCCCGAGGAACCCTCCCTGCAGCTGACTCCCTTACAGGAAGCCTTCACCTAAAACATGCATGCGTGGTTTCTGTAGCATTTTGTGTTACGTTATGAGGTTGCTAGCCTAATGTGAACCCTAATATTAAGCGCCTCTTATGACATGGCTGAGGGAGCAGTAGGCTAATTCTTTCCTTGCCCCATCGAAGAGCCCCCGGGGACAACACCGTGGCAGCCTAGCATACTTGTTTCAGAATTCATATTTACAGTAAAATATATGCGTTAACATACACGCATATGTGACTTTTTTGAGTGTTTATACAGAGCTAGAAGTCTTGAATATATTCACTCTTATGTCATAGATCGAAGCAATTGGTGCTCTTTCCTTTCGCGGCACAATTATCAGGTTCCGGGAACGAAGCCTGATAGTGTAGATGGGTTCCTGACTCTGCTACTGAGTTACGGAAGGAAATTGCAGCGAGGAAGAGAACTGTTCACTCCACCTCATAAAAAGCTGGGCCTAGTACGGTGGAGACTGTAACATTTCACCCCCTCCCCCCCCCCACGGAAGTTTCTCCTATGAGACTACCTTTATCTATATTATGTCAAACCTAGCGACTGTCAGAGTCACATGAGTCGAACATATTCATTATGTCAAGTATTTTCGCTCCCAAACGAAAGAAACTAATTTTCGTTTTAGACACGTACACATCAGACAACTATATGCAATAGCTTGCAACGAAATGTGTAGAACCATTTACACCAACAGCCAAACGTGAATGTTTTAGGCCAGGGGTCGGCAACCAAAGAGTTTTTTGGGATCTACGAGTACTTTAGTAACATTGAGCCCTCTAACGATCCACCATATATATATATATTTATAGTATATGCATTTCACGAATATATTTTAGGAGCCAGCTCGAGAGTTGTCATTGACAATACGGAATAAGTACCTTTGATGCCAGGGATATCGCGACTTCAGATACATGCAGGAGAGGTCTAGTCCGACATTTTTCTATTTTAAAAGTTTTTCTCCCCCACCTCCTCCCCCGAAGTCGCCTAAAGATCTACCAAATAATCCATTGTGACCTACCGGTAGATCGGGATGGACAGGTTGCCGACCTCTGTTTAACATTGTCCAGATACAACTTTTGTTGTGCTTTGTATTTTAATGTGTTTTACGTCACGTGGTAAGACACTGCTCACTCAATTTATTGCTGCTTTGTTCAGAATTTGTTTAAATTTTTTTTTTTTTCGCTAAAGAAACCTCCATTTTTGTGTTAAACGTTTGTATGTTCGTTATGTTACATATATATGTACATTCAAGCTAGTGTACCAAAGAGCGGCCAACATGTGCTGCCATAAACGTTCATTGTAAAGGAATAATTTGTTCGCTGTGTTAAATGTTTTCCTGTAATAAATGATGAAGTTCGTTGTCTGAATGTGAGGTTAGACAATATATTATATGATAGTACTGTAAATACTTTAGAGCACTGGGATATTATTATCGTCATTCGCTGGTATCTGCCAAAAAAGTGTGAGAAACATAATGAGACAGCTTGCAACCACGAGTGTGAGCATGATAGAGAGATTATGTAAATATAAATGTACGATGACAGAAGACCGGGAAAAAAGTGCGGATGGGGAATTTTCTGTTATCTCGTATGCTAGTGTTTCTCAAACTTATAGTAATTACGTACCCTTTGCGAGAATTTAGACGTACTGGCATGGTTAAAGAACCGTGCAGTGTTAATCTTTTTTGGTAAAATGGAACCCTTTGAATGTCCGGTGAAGGTTACGGACACCTTCACATAAAATATGCACATAAAACGCATGATGAAAATTTTTACATTAAAAATGTTTGGTTGTGTACATGTACCCCGTTGATCTATTCACGGACCTCCTAGGGGATCCAAGGGGCGAAGGTTAAGAAACTCTGGTCTAACTGGAGTACCCTTTTCGAACTAAGATAATATGGGAGTAATTTTAAACGTACTGTTGGACCAGAACCACATTTTGAGAAACACTGTCGCAGACGATTGTTTTATGATCATAACAATCGAGCTTGAGTATGAAGCCTACCTAAATTTGTGGCCGCCCTGGCAAAACCAATTTTCATAGAATAAACCTAATACTAATCTTGACAACCATAAGCACTTTCATAAATAGGTGCTTTCGTAGAATAGAAGGATCGAAATAATATGACAAGATCACTAATGTGAAGTTGATGGAAAGAACGATACAGATACCAGTGGAACAAAAAGTAAAGAGAAGACGCTGCCGATGGATAGGAAACACATTGAGGAAACCCTTTGATAGCATCACAAGGCAGTTCTCTTTCTGGAATACCTCAGGTGGGAGATATAGAGGCTAGCCGAAAAACACACGGAGAAGGAAATTGAAGACAGATACGAAAGGTATAAAATAGACACGGAAACATCTTTATCGAATTGGCATAGAACAGGAATTTGTTGATGGCATGCGCTTCGCGGTGAGCTGTAGAGTAATGATTAGTAAGATTCTTGAAAAGAATTAGACACAAGACGTCAAATATCTAAGGTAGTAACTCTCCAACCCACGTCTGATTAGGCTCCCAAACGTCGCTATGGAAACAAGGCGACAACTGATAAATGTGTTCATACCAGGCCCTTGTTATCAGTGTCAAACTCGGCGACTGTCAGAAACACAGAGAGTAGAATATTCATAAATACGCCCATGTGGGGACCAAAAAAAAAAAAAAAAAAAAAAAAAATTAAAAAAACAGGGAAAAAAGTGTTTCCATAAAAGCCAGAGTGATATATTAAGAAATCAGGGTAGTTCTCTGTCATTGAAAACCAGTGGCGTAACTAACGTGTAAGGGGCCTCCTGGCACATGACGGTTTCTCAGGTTTAATTAGAAAATAAGATAGGTCAGAGCGTAAACTTCTGACGCACCGACAAAATCATCCTGTAAGGCCGGTTTTCTTAATTTGTCTTCAGTGAATGGATTCTAGGGGGTCAGGCTACACAACAAAAGAAAATTAAAATTTAACAATTTTAACTATGCTTTTATGTATATTTGTTTTCCCAAGAAGGGGACCATAGCCTTCACTAGACAATCAAAGGAGTCTATAGCCTTCACTAGACAGTCAAAGAGATCAATAGCCTTCATTAGACAATCAAAGGAGTCCATAGTTTTCACTAGACAATCAAATGGGTCCATAGTCTTCACTAGACAATCAAAGGGGTCCACAGCCTTCACTAGACAGTCAAACGGGCTCATAGCCTTCATTAGACAGTCAAAGGGGTTCATAGCTTCCACTAGACAATCAAAAGGGTCCATAGCTTTCACTAGACAGTCAAAGGAGTCCATCGCATACATTAGACAGTCAAAGGGGTTCATAGCCTTCACTAGACAATCAAATGGGTCCATAGCCTTCACTAGACAATCAAAGGGGTCCACAGCCTTCACTAGACAGTCAAACGGGCCCATAGCCTTCATTACACAGTCAAAGGGGTTCATAGCTTTCACTAGACAGTCAAACGGGCCCATAGCCTACATTAGACAGTCAAAGGGGTTCATAGCTTTCACTAGACAGTCAAAGGGGTCCATAGCCTTCATTAGACAGTCAAAGGGGTCCATAGCCTTCATTAGACAGTCAAACGGGCCCATAGCCTTCATTAGACAGTCAAATGGGTTCATAGCGTTCACTAGACAGTCAAACGGGCCCATAGCCTACATTAGACAGTCAAAGGGGTTCATAGCTTTCACTAGACAGTCGAACGGGCACATAGCCTACATTAGACAGTCAAAGAGGTTCATAGCCTTCACTAAACAATCAAATGGGTCCATAGCCTTCATTAGACAATCAAAGGGGTTCAAAGCCTTCACTAGGCAGTCAAACGGGCCCATAGCCTTCATTAGACAGTCAAAGGGGTTCATAGCTTTCACTAGACAGTCAAATGGGTCCATAGCCTTCATTAGACAGTCAAAGGGGTCCATAGCCTTCATTAGACAGTCAAAGGGGTCCATAGCTTTCACTAGACAGTCAAAGGGGTCCATAGCCTTCATTAGACAGTCAAAGGGGTCCATAGCTTTCACTGGACAATCAAAGGGGTCCATAGCCTTCACTGGACAATCAAGGGAGTAAATAGTACCCAAAAAAAATGTACGAAAATTCTGTATGGGGTATGAGATACTGGGACATGCTATGTCGCTTAATACATGAGCAGAAGAAACTAAAAGGATATATATCAAGGCGAGAGTCTTTTCCGACCACTACTTTCCGCGACCCACTCGGTGCTGGTGCCCTATGGACGCTCCCGGTCCATTAGAGCAGTAGTTACGCCACTGCTTACAACCATATCATACCTTACATTTTTCTTTCAAAATGGTATTAATCTTTCTAGGGACTAGCGTGTGTTTAGGTTTTCCTCAAGCTGATCTATAAGCGTCAGTTGTCATTTCCAGAGCTTAGTGGTTGTCAACCCCGCTGAAGAGTTCATGACTTGAAATTGCGCCCCAATATAAAGTAAAGGACTCTTGTCTATGGTTGAACGACGCGTGCCTAGCTAAAGGAAGGAAACAGCTTGAAGTAATTAAGAAAAAAAAAAGAAGCAGGAAAGTTAGTGTAAATGGCACCATGCATCACGTACGCAGAGTTAGAGCAACAAGTGATAGGAGACATTATTAGCATGTGATCCGGACACGTTATTAGAATATGACCCAGACATATTATTAGAATATGGCCCAGACACATTAGAATATGATCCGGACATATTATCGTAACATGGTCCAGAAACATTAAAATGTAGCCCAGACACATCATTAGAATGTGGCTCAAAAATATTATTAGACTATGACCGTGACATATACTAGCCGCCATTAAAAACGCATCGCATTAGTTTATGAACCCCAACTCGTTGTGCTAAATTTAAAATACATGAAACCACTGATTTTACATTTCTGATCCATTTACTAACCCAAATTGGCTCTATTGTTAAACATGAGACAATTCAGAACCGGCTCCTAAGCAGTTGTCATCCCTAGGTGTAAAAACAAAAGTCGCACTCACTGTCATCTTGAGCTAGTGTTGTTACACGAGGTTGGCCAAGCCTGGGACGGTCATTGGTGGTACCTGTCGCCCGAAATCGCTGGTTCAGCCTCACTATAGTGGACTGGTCACAATTGAAATGTCTGGCAACTTCTCTGGTCGCCATTCCACTGCTGAGCATACCAACAGCTAGCCATCGCTCTTGTGACGATAGTCGAGGGATGACAAAAAACATTAACAGACTTTCTTTCGATGAAAACAGATACTGTAATGGCTTTTTACTCGCTGAAACTTGACTAATGCGTGTGCCAAATTTCAATGTGATTCGACTTTTAATAAAGCCATAATTTATCAAAAACCTTGTTTTGCACGCAAAATATGAAGTAAACATCACATCGACAGTAAACTGGGAATACATGAACTTCATCACTTGCACACTTTCGGGGTTTGAAAATCGCTCACTTGCATAAACATTTCAACAGTGAAAACATGTCACGATTTCGATGCGTTTTTAATGGCGGCTAGTATATTATCGTAATGTGGCCCAGACACATTATTAGAATGTGGCTCGGAACTTTTAATTAGAATGTAGCTAGGACACAACTAGAATGTCGCTCAGACACTATAAGAATGTGGCACGGCAATTGTAAGAATGTGGCACGGACACTATTAGAATGTGGCTCGAACACATATATTATTTGAAAGTCTTCAGGACTGGTTATCACAACGCAGCAAATGGCAATACAAGCCTACACCAGCGGATTATCTAACTCCAGGGTAAGTGAACTAATATGATCAATGGACCTATTCTCTTGAGGAAACTTGGTCAGACGCTAATCATGGATAGCTCGGTCTTCCAGATATACCTGTCAGTGTTGGATAGCTCTATCTCCCCAGATATTCCTGTTAGTGTTGGATAGCTCTATCTCCCCAGATATACCTGTCAGTATTGGATAGCTCTATCTCCCCAGATATACCTGTCAGTGTTGGATAGCTCTGCATCTCAGATACACATTTCAGTGTTGATTAGCTCAGTCTGCCCAGCTATACCTGTCAGCGTTGGATAGCTCTGTCTCCCAGATATGGCAGTTAGTACTGCTCAGTATCTGTGTCAAACGAATGTTAGTATGTAGCGCTATCTACAAGAATTATATATAATAGAATCCCGATTTTTAAAAAATATTTTCATGAAAGCAATAAGACAATAAAAAAAAGTTGCTTCCGGAAAAGGTTCTCAAACGTTGATTTAGATGTATGTTCTAAACAATTTATTATACTAAATTAAAACGTAATAACATTTATGTAAGCCGGTGAAAGGCAACACAGGCGCTGTATGGATCTGCTTTAAAAGCGTTAAGCTCTTCAATGGTTTACCTTGATAAAAAAAAAATCTTGCCTGTTTTAAGGTTTCAGAGTATCTGTAAATTTTAAATAAATTCAACCAATCGGTTAACGTTATCTCTGCCGCACAATCTGCTTCCTACAATCCCATCATCGGATCGATTGGAAATTAAAATTAAATATTTTACCAAATGTTAACTTCCCTTCAAAGACAAGATCACTTTCTATCTTTAGACAGTTAATGAATAAAGTGAATTTTAGTAAGATAACTGGCGGGTTTTTAACTGGAAATGTGGTGAAAGTAACTTTAAACATCGGGACACCGCACTTTAAAGTCGCGGTGGGAGGTGGCGAGTCCGAAATTTACCTTAGTTCAAAATCTCTCTTCCCCCCTCCCTTTGTTTTCTTCTTCTTCACACAGAACCTACAACCACGAAAATATTTATAGAATGTGTGATTCTTATATACACACATTTGGATTCTCGGCGGTGCTACAGAGTTCGTGCACTATGCTGAGATCCTCCTTGTGTGATCTAAGGGAAGAGATCGAAGCACTGATGGAGTTGTATGTGTGCAATGAAGATAGTCCTTAAAATCAAACCAAACCAGTCATCACATAGATAACTATCAGATGTTGCCCTGGGAGCTAGTGGTAGATCAAGATCGACCGGTTGTTGATCCCTGAAGTAAGCAGCATATAATGACTAGGTGTATATCTCACAATAACATACTGGCTGTATATGATATTGTTATTATCTTTTAAATTTTACATCAATGTCGCCCTTATATGTCAAGCTGTGTTCTCAAACAGTTAGCGCCCCATTTTGTTCTTATCTTTCGGCAGTGGGCCAGGTTGTATGACTCAGGGTCATTAATTGGTGTTCACAACATGTCTATAGGGCATACAGTTTTAGCAAGCCAAATAGAATATAACTAATTATCATGATTAGCGTCTTTTCACTTCTTATGGAGATGGAACCAACACTGTAGATGGCCCCCTCGAGACAGCCTCCAAAGAAACAAAAACTCGTGCAGCAGTTGTTTCTGTATAAACACTTTTACGTGAGGAGGTTGCCAGCCCTATGGTCAACCTCAAATTTGTCACCTTTTATGACTTGCTCATGTCAATAAAGTGTCGAAATATTTTGTTTAGCTACTGTAAACAAATCTCTATAGTAATGCATGAGCCGGGAACATGTTTAAGCAAAGGCGTATTTAAAGTATTTGGCACCTGGGGGAGATCTTATCATTATCACCTCTCTCCCTCCATAAAGAAACACACTTGAAATATATTTTTACTGTAAGTACTTGTACTTTCATAAAAGTATCCTATGGCACCCCCTCCTCTCTGACAACCCGAGCGAACCACCCCCCTCGCCTCCCCCTTGGTACGCCACTGTGTTTAACTTCAGAAATATCGGATGTACAATTAAACTAAATATTTATAAAACTGTTCTTTCGATAAATGTAGACAAGAAGATGTCTAATAGAACAGCTCTTACATTTAATGTACATCATTGTTCATTTTCGTAAAACTGTTATTTGGAACGAAATGTCGAAATGCAACGAAAGTAGCTAAGTTAGAACACTGAACATAAATATTAAAGTTGTTTTAACATATCCAGCAGTAATATGGTGAACAATAAGAGATTGGACAAAACAGGAGACAGTTCGCTCATTGACTGCCTGTAAAATAAACTCGTCAAAATTCAACACGTCAGTAATAAGAAAGAATTGAATGCACTTTTTGGCGAACATAATGGGAGGGTCGGCCTAGTACCTTCTACAATGAAATAACGATAAACCCATGTCTCATTATTTCCATACTCCATATTTTTATTCTGTGGTTGTGATTACTTCCGTTCCAACAGCAACTGAGACCATCTTGGAATGATCAGTTCGGGTAACATTGATTAGAATGCCAGCTATCAGTACTATATTTTAGTTCACTTGCATTTTATGGATAGTTCTGTGACTGAATAACTGAGATGGCACTCGGGTCCTCTGGGAGCTCATATGAGGCCTGGGCCATTTCACATTGTGACGCTCCCCTCATTGTTTGAGAAGAGGGGTAAAAAATATGTGAATGTAAGGACGGAAAAAGCATCCATGTCCGAGATGATTTATCCTTTTGAGGTGGGGCCCCGGTTACATGGCTCTGCAGGTTCCCACCTCTCTTAAGGCCTGGTGGCAGTAGTTATTTCAAATTTGTGATTTAATTACACAGTTCACTTCCGCTTTACCTTTTCTAAAAGGAGTTTTGCCCTGTTTTGGCAAGGCGACTCTTTCAACCTAGACATAAGGTCCATCGGTCATAATAAGGCGCGTTACCAAATGTAAAGGACGTTATGGCCTGGTAGGTTTTAATATTATTTCCCTTTTAGCTTGTTACTGAGCACGAAGCCACCGTTGTAGCAGGTCTCTTTGAAGGAAGCCTACACCATAGATGTATATGCTCCAACAGTGGTTACTTCTGAAGCGGTTTGATGTACATGAAGAGGTTGTCAGTTCCATACACAACCTCATGTTAGTCGCCTCTTGTGACGCGCCTCAGGAAGCAGTAGTTATATTCTGTAGAAAGTGGCTAATAAATGTATCTACACATACTAGAACCAGGGGTTGCGGTAAAGGTGACATATATACAAAACAACACATCACACACATGTACACATTCATTGTTCTCTCTAAAATCAGAAACGAAAAGAAAACGATGAAATGAACGAAGTGAACTATGTGGCAAACTAGGCAGGCAAAAATTGAACGCAGGCTTAAAAGGTGTAAGGCTTTTCATTCGTCTAAAAAAAAAAAAATTACCTTTAATATATGAAATATTGAAAAATCAATGGCATTTATGAGAGCAGATCGTACAAGAGCGTTCGGCGTATAATGGTCGTATTAAAACTACATATGCCCTCGAGCGCGCTAAATGTGTCGCAGTGGAGCGAGTGTATTATATAGTGTATGTTTCACATTCATAACCCCTGAGTAAAAATATTCTTGGCATTTTGGATTAGTAAATATACGAGTATTTGGAAAACAGGAAAAGTAAGGCTTCCTTATGCTGAGAAAAGAATATATAAAATGAGTCAGTCCGATCATCGCTAGAGGTGGCTTCAGTCAAATAATAAAAATAAGTAAATAAATAATAAATAATTACACAAAGTCTGAGATGAGAGGAGATGACGCTGTCTAGTGCCATGAAGACAAGATTTCATCCCATAATAGTCTTACTGGGACGAAGGACACCGAAATGTGCTACATTAAGGCCACAATATGTTCGTCGGGGACAAAAGAAGATAAAACAGAATGCACACAAGAAAAATAACATAGTCTACCATGATATCATGCCCTTGAAAACAAGGCTCCATTAACCAATAGTGGGATGAAAGAAAATACGCAATCTTAATAGGACAAACGTCGGAGAGAAACAAACAAGAACAGAAGGAAAAATATGTTGCTGTGTAATGTGATATACCCTTGAAGACAAGATTGCATCAACCAACAGTTGTATGAAAGAAAATACAGTTTAACAGGACAAAGAATTAGCTTACGTTATGACCATCAGTCTTTCGTTGGGAGTTGAAGTAAGAAAACAGAAGGGGAAATATGACGTTGTCTAACGTGATATCATGTCCTTGAAGAAAAGGCTTCATCAACCAACAGTTGGGGTCAACTAAAATATAAAGTTAAAAAAAAAAAAAAAACAATTTACCTTGTTTTGGCCAGTGGCACACCCGTTCAACCTGGACACAGGGTTCATCAGTTATGTTAGGGCACATGTCCAAATATAAAAGACCTTGTGGTCTGTTTAATATACTTGTGCTAGTGTATGACTTCATAGAACAATAAACATACAAATCGCTCACTTTACGACTACAAGACCTTCGTCGGGGGTAAACAAGCGGACACAGTCGAGAAAAAAATAATTACGTTATTTCAAGCGATATATTTCCATTGAAAACAAGGTTCCATCATCCAACAGTGGGATGAAATAACATACGTAATGTACATTTTAATAATAATAGGACAAAGAATACAGAAATGGCCTACGCAAGGTCTTCGTCGGGGAGAAAACACCGAAAACGGTAGAGAGAAAAATTACGCTGTCTAATGTAGAATCAAACCATTGAAGCCAGATTACATCAACCAACAGTGTGGGTGAACTAACATAGATAGCGTATGACTTCCAGAACAATAGACACAACAAATTAGTCCACGTTACAAAATAAAAGGTCTTCGTCGGGGAAAAAACAACAACGAAAACAGTAGGTAGAGAAAAAAATTACGCAGGCTAATGTGGTATCACGCATATGAAGACAAGGTCCCAATAGTGATGGTGACCAAACATAGGTAGTGTATGACTTCATAGAAAAATGGTCATAACAGTCGACCACGTTGCGACTACAAGACCTTCGTCGGGGAAAAACGAATCAAAACAGTAGAGAATAAAAAAATAACGTTGTGTAATGTGATATCATCCTCTTGAAAACAAGGCTCCATCAACCAACAGTGAGATGAAAGAACGTAGGTAGTGTACATCTTAACAAGATAAGGGATACAGAAAAGACCAAAGTTACGAACACAATGCCTTCGTCGGTGAGAAATTAACGAAAACAATAGTGAAACGATAGTGAGAATCAAACTAAATGCATTAAAACAATCCAACAAATCAGATATTGATAAAGAAATAAATATCTTTTTTATAGTCTAATGCTAAGACCATAAAGTCTTTTATATGGATATGCGTCCTAATATAACCGAAGGACTCTGTGTCTATGTTGAACAGTGCGCGTCTCGCCAAAACGAGGCAGCATTTTATTTATTTTTTTTTTTAAATTGTCTAATCCAAAGATGAAAATCACTGCAGAAATTGCTGGCTTTTCTTGTTTTGTTGTATCCTCGCAATTGTCAGAAACAAAATTGAGAAACAAATTTGACAACAAAAGTTCACTGTGAATGGCAGTGCTGAGTACCTTTTTTTATTTTGAAATAATAATAATAATAATTTTATTTTCATTACTTGAAGCGAAATGTGAAAACTGGTTTATGAAAGGAAATCGCTGTTCACAAAAACATGCAACTGATAATATTTTTTGTAAAGGAAGGGAATAATCTGATGGCAGGATACATCTTCGCCAATATTATATTTAAAAAAAAAATAGAGAGATACCAGTAAAAGAAAAAATGAATTGGGGAATGCGATATGAAGGGACAAGGAGAAATGAAAAGTCTTTGAACTGATAGCAACTGGCAGAAATGATCGGTGTGTAATATATTGAAGTCCTTTACTGCATGGCTTAGCTAAAAGTCTTGAATGTCCAATTCAATTGTAAATCCCAGCGCCCCGTTCAACCTGTATACAAGGTCATTTAGTTATATTACGTCGCATGCCCAAATATAAAAAAAAGTGTGATCCAGCATTATTACGTTGGATACCCTGTCTACACCTGCGAACTGGAAATATAACTGGGGATTAACTTAAAATAGACCTGAAAGAATAGTTACCTATGAGAAAGGTGTGTCTGATTTAAAACTAGAACTATTTACTGCTTACATATATTTGGTTAAAATCACATACTTTGTTCTCGATGTAACTCTTACGTCATACATTAATAAGAACAAAGAACAGCTATATATATATATATATATCCATCTGAGTAAAATGTGTTCTATTTTAAAGTGGACAAGATAAATAGACTACGAAGAACGAAAAGTGGTTAACAGCAAGAATGAGAGACAGAAAGTGAGAGGAATAAAGATACAAGATCACTTACAAGATTAATGAAAAACTGAGAAAAAATATATGTATAAAGAACATAGAAGAGATGGGAAAATAAATAAAACAACAAAGAATTGTAATGACCCCAGAAACTGAAGTGGAAAGATAAGAAAATAAGACAAAAAAGAACGATGATCATGAAAAAATCAGTTATATGTTAAATATAGCGAATAAATGTTATATTTGTCTTGCTTTTTCGCTTTTGTTATTTTTATTACTTTTATTATTCTTATTCTTCTTCTTCTTCTTATTATTGTTATTGTTAGGTGGCTCTACGTAAATTAGTTGAGAGCCTATTTTCTTGTGGGGATGAAGGTGTGTGGTTATTGTTATTATTGTATAGTTTTTCATGTCATGATTTATAAATAAATTCGGGCTGCGAGTGTGAAACTGCAAGAGCTTGGCGAATGTTTCAGCACTTTTATGACATACAGAATCTTTTAAATATGTTTATATTATGTTAGATTTTAATACATATTGCCATGTAACATTTTATCACTACAACTTGTTTCGTACATTAATGTTGTTCTACCGGCAATATTAAACCACTGACCACTATTTTTATATGTATGCTTAAACAATGGACATATTCGTTTCGACAATCATTCCAAGGACTCTCTGAGAGGCCCTCGAGTAGTCCTCGTGTAAATTGTGAGTTTTGCTTCGCCCTGTTAAAGTGATTATAACGTGAATGTCTTTTTCTTTCTCATATGATGTAAATATGGTGTACATATGTTGAATCTATGAAAGTTCAAAGTGCGTTATGATTTATGGTAATAAAATACGATCTCGTATGTGGTCTGGCTTTATTTATTTTTTTCTTTTTAAATTTTATAACACACGCACACACACTCATACCAACACTGGCAGTTTCTTATCAGTCACAAGTAAAGAAAAACACACACACTTTAGGTATCCACTTCTATTACTGTTACCAAATCCACTGAAAAATCTTTAATTAGATTGTTGCTCCCGATGCTACGAATTGCAACAAAGCTATAACAATGTTCATAATTATTGTGTACAACGTCACTAAGTTCTGTGATCCTTTCATATCTGTAATCTGGTAAAAATTCTATGATTTTATTTGTTCAGCTTTAATTGTTGTATATCGGGGCCGGGACAGATCACTTGAGATTCCTTCAAATTGTGACCGTTTAAACTGTACCACGACAGAGGGTCGTGTGCAAAAGTTCAACTCCCTAGGTTGTCTGAAACCCAGCTGAACGATTTGAAACATCCAAACAAGTCTCATATCAAATTAAATTAAAGGTATTTACAAATAACTGTCTTTGCTGTAAGACCTACGGAACACCGCGTGAAACTGGAGTCCTAAAGATGTGTTAAACAACCTCTTTCACTCCAAGGCCTATATGTATATATATATATCTAGTGGGGATGATGAACCTTAAAAAGAAAAGATCGCGGTCCTATCTCTTGCACTTCCTAAATATATTTGAATGACCAGCTCGAGAGTTTTCATTGGGTTTGGTTTGCTTTGGTGTTAATGACAATCTTCATTGTACACGGACAACTCCATCAGTGCTCCGACCACCTCCCTTAGATCACACAAAGAGGATCGCAGCACAGTGCACGAACTCCGTAGTAACGGCGAGGATCCCAATGTGTGTACAGGAATCACACATTCTATCACAAATTTTATGGTAGGGTTTCACAGTGAATGCGTAAAAAGTACCTTTGATCCCGGGGACACCGCCATTTCAATGAAGGCGGAAGAGGTCTTGTCTGAAATTTCCCTAGTTTTAATTTAAAGTCTTTCTTTTTTTTTCGTAGTCGCCTAAAGATCTACCAAATCATCCACTGGGATCTAACGGTAGATCAGGATCGACTGGTTGCCGACCTCGGGCATACACAAACACCCACACTATTATTCATACAACATAACAACGTGAGCGTCGGATTGGCACAGTGGTTAACGCGCCTGCAAAGTTACCGGTGTCCAGCATCGAAACCTGGTAACGTCACGCTTATCTTCCCAGTTGTAAGTGGGTACCTAACTCTGCTCTTGAGTCAGGGAAGGCAAAGGCTGCGAGGAAGAAAAACCTCATAAAGCTGAACCTAGTATAGTGAAGCCTCTAACACTGACTCCTCTACGGCAGTACCTGAAATGCGACTACCATTACCTCCACCTTACACATAGCACACTGACAAATATACACACGTCACGCGCACGGGACAAGATAATATGAAACTAAAGGTCAATGCAAGAATTCACGATGTAACAACATTCTAATCTATTTCTATTTTTGAAATAATGAAGTTCTAGAATTACAACAATCTCAGGCTGTTATGTGAAAAGATATGAAAAATAAAAAACATAGACGCCATTCAACCTCAAGGAGCTGTAGATTTTTGCCCAGTATGTCGTAGAAGTACAGAAGGTTAACTATTTCAGTGAAGCTCTCTTAGTAGTTACGTAACATGTTGTGAAAATAGTTTTTTGTTGTTGACAACGACAAAATGTGACCCAATACAGTAAACTGTCTTGTTCTAAACTTGATCTATATTCAGATGTCTTATTTTGTCTTGAACAAAAAAAAAAAAATTGTTATTGTTAAATGCAGTGTTTTAAACTCTGAACCTAGGTTCTTCTCGAATAAGATACAGGCATCACCTAGAAAAACACCTTTAAAAAAAAATAGAAACATTCTGAAATGGGGACTCGTACTTACCGCAATTCTATGGAAGTACCTGTGTGACATTTTAAGGATTCGTTATTTAATTTAAGGGAAAAAAAAATAGAAAAGAAAAAAATAAATAAAATTAATTTCTCTCCAGCGTATGTATATATATATATATATATATATATATATATATATATATATATATATATATATATATATATATATATATATATATATATATATATATATATATATATATATATATATATATATATATATATATATATATATATATATATATATATATACACATAGGCGCTTGGAGAGATGCAACGAGAATTGCCAACTTTACGTTCACAACTCCCACGTTACGAGACTAGAACGAAATAATATTAATTTTTCTCCAGTGGTTATATATATAAATAGGACACAACGCAACTAACGTCCTTTTCAGGACGAACGAAGAAAAAGAAAAAAGAAGAAGAACGAAAACAGAAGAGAAAGAAAGCCAGAGCTAAGTCAAATTCAGAAAAAAATAAACAATAAAAGAATAATAAAAATACTATCCTAAAAAGGAGCAGGTGCCAATGCTGCCGTAAAAATCCGTATAACCAAAATGGCCACTCGCATATAATAATATTATTTACCATGAAAATAATTTATCAGTGGATCAAAATGTTGGCTTTTGCCCTGCACTATGATAGTTTTATACTGACAGTCCACAAAAGTGTGTACGGCTGTATACTGTATCGCGAACACAGAATCGTTAGAGCATTTATGTACAGTGTAGCATGTATGACAAGGCTTCTTGTAACAGGCAAAGTTGAGCTAAATTGCACTGTCTTTTTCGGTCATTGACATTTGATGTGATTGCCTTGTGTTACATTCTTAGACTGGCATCTTGAAACAGTGTTCGTCATCTCTGTGTTGTCTTTTTTTTTTCCACGTAACGCTTTTTTTTTCCACTTTCAGAAAAAATTTTAAAATTTTAAAAAAATTATGTATTTATTATCATTGTTTTGATAATCGACAGGAAATGATAACAGAGTTGAACTTGAAGAAACATCACTACAAGATGTATAATCGTACACATATCTTGGCAGCTACATAGACAAAGTTGGAGGGACAGACAGTGATATTGTAGTGGATTTTGATGGTATTTGTATGGTTATGTTATCACCTAGTGTGATGCGTGAGGTCAGCTGTGAAGGCTCCTGAAATAAATGTAGCTGTGAATGTACAGAAGACCCTTCTTGCTACCACTATACGACCTCACACATTTCTTTTTTTCTAATGAATGTGGCTACGTTAAAATCTAGGGTACTGAATGTAATGTGTTGTATTGACATATACAAACACACACACAGAGATATTAAATAATATAATATTATCAGTAAAATTTAGAACACAATGAACTAAATTCAGCTGGTGAAATTTTAGATAGTAAATCTTTTTTTAAATTTATTTGTTCTGAACCAAGGTTTTATTTTGACCAGAACATATGAAAGATTTTGAAATTTATGAGTGAATGGCATGAATAAATGGCATGTTAAATAAAAGGTGTGTACGTATACAATTTTCACGATTAGTTAATATTTCTACAGTTCATAATTTTATTTTCCCTGGGAGAACGATGAATAGATGTGCTGTTGGGGTGGCTTCATCCCTCCCTGTCTATGCCTACCAAACATTGTCCATTAATGATGGAAGGAAATGGGATGTTTTAGTAGTAATTCACTTTGGGTGCTATGTCTATGAAGTTGGTGTAAATCCAGCAGACCAGCCTGCTTACGTAACTTTGAAAGAGTAGTTCTGGTGCTGGAATCTGGTGGCCCCACCTCTCCGTGCTTGGGGGCAAATATCAAAAGTCAGATGGCCCCACCTCTCCGTGCTTGGGGCTATAATAGGCTGCTCTGACACAATGTTACTGCACGGGTCCCTCTTGTAATATTCAACACATTTGACACCACATTGGTGCCAAATAAAAAAACTCACAGCTCAGATTATGAATAAAGAACACAGAAATGCTAGCAAAACTCAGCTGAGCTGCTGGCTATAGTATGGCGTCCCTGAACTTATTTCAATTTACTTCATTGGAAATCACCACACTTAAAATTTACTGTGTCTATCACTGGACAACTATTGAGGAATGGCAAAAAAGCGCGTCTGAGCGCTGATAATATGATTGTCTGTGGCCAATCAATGCCTTGTGTTTTTTCAAATTCAAATTTCCTACACTAAAGTCATTTCAGTCATGCTTCAGTCAAGTATGGATTTTTATCTGTTAGTCCGTCCGTCTCTACTTGCGTTTTCACAAAAAACGTACTTGGTTTTTGAACCCACCTATCCGTCCCCTCTACAAATTTTGTCTTTAAAGTTATTTTTAGCCACAGCTCCCACCAATGTCCCTCTCTTTCATTCTAACTAGATTTTAGCACTGGCGTCTTCAAGGCTACACTTTTTTGAAAATTAGTGACATTATTGTTTCAATGCAGTCGTTCGTCGATATGACCAACCCAGTCTTTTGTCAATATCTTCATTATTATCTATCCGTCTGTATAAATAAAAGCATATTATTTCACTGCTCAAGATAGGCCATCCGGCCAGCTAGGTTTTATATTCCTAACATCATTATTAAGAAAAAAGTTACTTTTCAAGGTTAGTTGTTTTTTTCGAAATATTTTCTAGAATCTTCTGTGAAACGTGTGCCGCTGCATTCAAATAAAGGACAAAATATCGCAAAAACGTCCAAAAAATGACTGTTGCGTATAACAACTATGGTCCCTTTTGTCGATTTCGTTACCTTGTGTCAACTTGGGGACGTGACTTTTCCTCCGTTCTCCCCCCCCCCCCCCCCTATTGCATCTTTTTAGCCTTGCTAGTTTCACGCAATTTTTCAGTCATATTTTTTCCTTTTTGATCCGCCGTTCTCATCCCGTTCAAATGGTAACCGTTCTAGCAATTTAATTTCCATGGCGGGTGATGACCCGCGGCGTGGGCGATCATGCCTTCTAGTAACTTACGCATTATGTTTTTATCCTTACATGTTATCTTAGGAGGTATTTTAACGTTGTATCACTGTTAATTTTATGACACATCTCCCCACTTGAAAACATGCCTACGGCAAGTTCTAAAACCAGTGATACACATAGATAAAATGTCTCCTCACGCCTGCCCTTCCTCTAATTTTGATCACAGGGGTGCCGACTGAGGAAATCTGCACCGACATTCAATTTGCCTGGGATATATTGGATACTAAACTGATAAGGTTGAAGCAATAAAGACCACCTCAGCAATCTTGCGTTTTCATGCTTAGCCTGAGATAAGAATACGAGAGGCTGATGATCCGTCTCGACCACAAAAGTCCTACCATACAGATAGATTTGAAACTTCTTTATTGCCCAGATTAACGCTAAACATTCTTTTTCGCTTGTGGAGTATCCTTGTTCCGCCTTATTCAATTTGCGGCTTGCATAAGCGACTGGTTTCAGTTCCCCATCAGGTGAAGATGATCTTTGCAACAAAGCCCCTCCGAGTCCTACATTACTTGCATCGGTTCTTAAGACAAAGTCCTGTGTCAAATCAGGCAGTTTGAGAATAGGCTTGCTAGTGAGTTTTTCCTTTAACTCTTGGAACGCTAGTTCACATTGTGCAGTCCAAATAATTTTATCTGGAAGTCCCTTGCGAGTCAGATCAGTCAGAGGAGCACAAATAGCGTTAAAATTTTTGATGTATTTCTGATAAAATCCGCATAACGACACGAATGATCGCACGTCCTTTTTTGTTTGTGGCCTAGGTGCTCTCTGCAGTTTTTTCCAAATTCTTAGGATCAGGGGTCATATTACCCTGATATACAGTGTGCCCCAAGAATTCCAACTCTTTGCATCCAATACAACATTTTGTTGGCCTAGCAGTTAAGTTCGCCTCCCGAAGCCTATTAAATAACATTTCTAGAGCTTCAATGTGTTCTTCAAATGTCTCTGTGGCGACGAGAATATCATCCATGAAATTCGTGATACATGGGTTATTCAGGGGATCCAACAATTTGCGCATCATCCTTGAAAACACACTCGGAGCATTTTTCAGTCCGATTGGTAGCATGTTGAATTCATAATGCCCTTCTGATGTGCTAAATGCTAAATAAGGTCTCACTTCAGGCTTCACTGGGATCTGGTAATAGCCTTTACTAAGATCCAGCTTTGAAAAGTATTTTGCCTTGTTCAGTCTGGCAAATAACTGTTTTGTGTCTGGTAATGGATCCACTTGACCTTCTGTGACAGCATTCAGTTTCCTGTAATCTATGCACAGTCGGTGTTCCCCAGACGGTTTTCTCAACAAGACGACACTGGAACTAAAGGGTGATTCACTGTGTGAAATAATCCCCTCCTTCAACAAATAATCTATTTCTTCCTTCAATGCCTTCTCCTTCGCGAACGGAATAGAATAGACTCTCATACAGATTGGGTTTGAGTCTACCAGTTTCATGTCATACTGTAGCAAATTTGTATGGCCTGGTTTATCTGTCAATACATCTGTATGTTCCTCCAGAACCTGTTGAACTCTCTCCCTCTGATTTTTAGTCAGGTGCTTACTGACTTTTACCTGTGCTGCTGTTTCACAAGGATGTAATGGGTATTCATGTGAGGTGAGTGGTTCCTTTTGCATTTGAGTTGCGATAGCTAAGGTCAGTAAGGGGGTGCTTTCCTGGAGTGGTCTGTCCAGATACTTCTTTAACAGGTTTACGTGATAAACTTTCTCCTTCCCCTTTTTGTCAATTTTATAGTTTGTTCTAGACACCTTCTCTAGAACCGTATATGGACCTTGCCAACCAATTTGTAATTCATTCTGGCTGCCGGGTAGTAGAAGAAGCACCTTCTCTCCCACAGCTAGTTCTCGGTCCTTTGCCTTCCTATTAAAATATGCTGCATGTTTCTTCCTGGCTTGTTTCAAATTATCATTTGCCAGTTTCCATCCAGCTTTCAGACGAGTGGTCAGTTCGTTCACGTATTGATACGATGAGGTAACAGGTTCTTCCGCCTTCTCATCCGTCCAGGTCCTTAATAGTGCTACATCTGGACCTTTACTTTTCCATATTTATTTTTCATGGCACCCATCGGGTCCCGTCCATTAGAAGCATTATAGTGAGGACTTTTCTTCCTAGAATCATCACTCACAAATCGACCACTACCAATTTTTTTCTTGGGTTTGTCCCCCCACTTTAGATTGCTTATGAGAGATCTTCGCTCTCTTTTCTGTTCTTCCAGCTTATATAATCCTGACCGAGGGATTGTCAGATTATTCTGGGTTAAATTTCTTCTTTGTACTTGTCGCATAGTGGCCATGTTAATCCATTCAAGTGAAGACTGGGTGTGAAAAGGGGGCTCCCATTGCACTTTGTCTACCTGAGTATAATTAGTTTTCCTTCCAGGCCTAATTTTGCCCTGTGGCGTTTCTAGGTCCTGCACATATTTTCCCTTTGTGGGTGTTCCCTCATGAAATACGCCACATGCTTCTACAAAGTTTTCAATGTCGACATTTACGTCGGGCCAATAGTATTTGCGAGCAACTTTTTGGCAGATGGTACCGACATTTTCATGGTCCCCATCCTTTCCAACATGTAAGCTCCTTATTAAATTTGCCCTATATACCTTGGGAAGAACCAACTGTCCGTGACCAGTGGATCTAGTTCCTGTCTTCCTATATAGCAATCTGTTCTTCATGAAATATTCCCCCTTGCTCGGAGGTGTGTGGCATTTGGGCAATTTTTTAAAACATGGCTTGAGTGTCCTATCCTCAGCCTGCGCCTTCCTCATCTCCTCTGGATGAGCATTTATAGGTTCACCTTCTTCCTCCTTCTTCTGTGACCTGGTCTGCACTGTCGCCATGATCACAGGCCTCTCGGGATTCCCCAAGAA
Organism: Oreohelix idahoensis; assembly: GCA_024509875.1. Lineage (NCBI taxonomy): Eukaryota > Metazoa > Mollusca > Gastropoda > Stylommatophora > Oreohelicidae > Oreohelix > Oreohelix idahoensis. The sequence continues at coordinate 118,247 of JAMPIV010011202.1, forward strand.
GACGTATCTACACCCCAATATAAGAGGGTAGATTAGTTCATCTATCACTGCTGCTCTGATTTCTCCTTCCACATAGCGAGTTTTCACCGTTATCCTTGCGATGGGAAGTGTCATGAGTGGTATGTCCTTAGTCGCCCCTTGTATTTCCACTGTTTCTGTGGTATACTGACTTGGGTCCACTAGGCTAGACTTCACAACTGAATCATAATCCAAACCTGTATCATAAAGGCACCTTATGGTGACCCCATTACAAATAACATCCTCACAAACTGGGGGGTGATAAGGTTCCTGTTGTCCATTAGGATTAACCTTTAATCTTTGCGTCCCCGACTTAATTGCAGCAATGTTTGAAGGTTTCCTTCTACAAAATTCGGTGTTATGGTTATCTCTCTTGCACCATTTACACCATCTTTTTCCTTGGTTAAACGGTTTCCTTTCATTATTTTTTTGGTCATTGAACTGTGAGTTTCTGTCGCGATAGTCATTTCTTGGCCGCTCAAAGTTTGTCCTACCTCTATTACCCTGTTCTCTATTGTCAAATTTATTAAATGGCTGTGGAGCTTTAAAATTATCTATGTGCTTCTTTTTAGCACCACTTACCTCTGCCTGGGCTGCCTGATACCTCTCAGCGACATTTAAAACCTCTCCCAATTTCTCTGCACCTTGTTCCATGAGGAATTTTCTCATGTCTGGAGCCATGGACTCTCTCAATTGCTCAATCATGATCATTTCTTTAAGATCTTGGGTCTTCCCCAGAGCAGTCCATTTCTAGAAATAGGTTTCCAGTCTGGCAGAGAATTGGTGGTATGTCTCCCCAGACAACAGTTTGGCATTTCTAAATTTCTTACGATAAAATTCCCCATTTTTTTCGTACCTCAATAACAAAGCCTGCTTTAACATGTCATAATTGTCTTGGTCTTCTCTGTTCATTTTTGCGAAGACTTCATAAGAAGTACCTCTCAGTCCCTGTGATAGCTTTAAACTCCACCTCTCTCTCTCTAACCCATATGTAGTAGCTAATAACTCAAAACGTCCTAGGTACCCCTCTATGTCATCGTCTTTTTCAACAAAATGGTCTAAATGGAACCCCATAGCTGAGTTTGAGGCTCCCAGACTGGGCGTAGCATCTGAGGCAAAAGGGCTGGCACCATTTTCAGGAGCCTGGCCTTGTAATTCCAGCTCCCTTAGTCGTAATTCGTGCTCCCTTTGCAACCTTCTATCTTCTGCCTCCCTTTGCTGTCGTTTTTCTTCTGTCTCCAATGCTTTAGCCTCTTTGTCAGCCTCAATTTGTAACCTCTTAGTCTCAGCCTCAATTTGTAACCTCTTCTCTTCAGCTAATCTTTCAGACTCTAATTTTCTTTCAGCCTCTTTTTCTAATCTTCTTTCTTCCCGTTCAATATATTTATCACATTCAGCCGTTACATATTGAATTAAAATCTGACCATCCTTTCCCATCTCCTTTGCCGTCAGCACAGCAGCTGATCTAAATTTTGCCAGCTCCGCCATACTTTTTAGACAATTTAGTAATGTACAAGATAAATCTCTAACCACTAAAGTACTTCTAATTACTATAGTCTAACTAATTATAATTAACCAGTTAATTAATTAATTATTACTGGCTGTGAAGATTCACCAACTTCTAATTGCCCTTTTAATGTAAAGGGACACTTTTAATTTTAAGGGAATTTTACAATTTTGTTCCCCTAATTTTATTTCTCCCACCAGGAGATCCTTATATTACTGTTTATGCTAATTATCCCTGGACAAGACCCCAATATATGTTGTGGATTTTGATGGTATTTGTATGGTTATGTTATCACCTAGTGTGATGCGTGAGGTCAGCTGTGAAGGCTCCTGAAATAAATGTAGCTGTGAATGTACAGAAGACCCTTCTTGCTACCACTATACGACCTCACACATTTCTTTTTTTCTAATGAATGTGGCTACGTTAAATTCTAGGGTACTGAATGTAATGTGTTGTATTGACATATACAAACACACACACACAGATATTAAATAATATAATATTATCAATAAAATTTAGAACACAATGAACTAAATTCAGCTGGTGAAATTTTAGATAGTAAATCTTTTTTTAAATTTATTTGTTCTGAACCAAGGTTTTATTTTGGCCAGAACATATGAAAGATTTTGAAATTTATGAGTGAATGGCATGAATAAATGGCATGTTAAATAAAAGGTGTGTACGTATACAATTTTCACGATTAGTTAATATTTCTACAGTTCATAATTTTATTTTCCCTGGGAGAACGATGAATAGATGTGCTGTTGGGGTGGCTTTATCCCTCCCTGTCTATGCCTACCAAACATTGTCCATTAATGATGGAAGGAAATGGGATGTTTTAGTAGTAATTCACTTTAGGTGCTATGTCTATGAAGTTGGTGTAAATCCAGCAGACCAGCCTGCTTACGTAACTTTGAAAGAGTAGTTCTGGTGCTGGAATCTGGTGGCCCCACCTCTCCGTGCTTGGGGGCAAATATCAAAAGTCAGATGGCCCCACCTCTCCGTGCTTGGGGCTATAATAGGCTGCTCTGACACAATGTTACTGCACGGGTCCCTCTTGTAATATTCAACACATTTGACACCACATTGGTGCCAAATAAAAAAACTCACAGCTCAGATTATGAATAAAGAACACAGAAATGCTAGCAAAACTCAGCTGAGCTGCTGGCTATAGTATGGCGTCCCTGAACTTATTTCAATTTACTTCATTGGAAATCACCACACTTAAAATTTACTGTGTCTATCACTGGACAACTATTGAGGAATGGCAAAAAAGCGCGTCTGAGCGCTGATAATATGATTGTCTGTGGCCAATCAATGCCTTGTGTTTTTTCAAATTCAAATTTCCTACACTAAAGTCATTTCAGTCATGCTTCAGTCAAGTATGGATTTTTATCTGTTAGTCCGTCCGTCTCTACTTGCGTTTTCACAAAAAACATACTTGGTTTTTGAACCCACCTATCCGTCCCCTCTACAAATTTTGTCTTTAAAGTTATTTTTAGCCACAGCTCCCACCAATGTCCCTCTCTTTCATTCTAACTAGATTTTAGCACTGGCGTCTTCAAGGCTACACTTTTTTGAAAATTAGTGACATTATTGTTTCAATGCAGTCGTTCGTCGATATGACCAACCCAGTCTTTTGTCAATATCTTCATTATTATCTATCCGTCTGTATAAATAAAAGCATATTATTTCACTGCTCAAGATAGGCCATCCGGCCAGCTAGGTTTTATATTCCTAACATCATTATTAAGAAAAAAGTTACTTTTCAAGGTTAGTTGTTTTTTTCGAAATATTTTCTAGAATCTTCTGTGAAACGTGTGCCGCTGCATTCAAATAAAGGACAAAATATCGCAAAAACGTCCAAAAAATGACTGTTGCGTATAACAACTATGGTCCCTTTTGTCGATTTCGTTACCTTGTGTCAACTTGGGGACGTGACTTTTCCTCCGTTCTCCCCCCCCCCCCGCCCGTCCCCCCCCCCCCCCCCCGCCCTCCCCCCCCCCCCCCCCCCCCCCTATTGCATCTTTTTAGCCTTGCTAGTTTCACGCAATTTTTCAGTCATATTTTTTCCTTTTTGATCCGCTGTTCTCATCCCGTTCAAATGGTAACCGTTCTAGCAATTTAATTTCCATGGCGGGTGATGACCCGCGGCGTGGGCGATCATGCCTTCTAGTAACTTACGCATTATGTTTTTATCCTTACATGTTATCTTAGGAGGTATTTTAACGTTGTATCACTGTTAATTTTATGACAGATATCAAAATAAGAATACAAAAAGCAAGAGGAGCTTTCATTGCATTGGGAAATATATGGAGATACAACACAAAAATAAAAATCTTCAACTCAGATGTGAAGTCAGTCCTATTGTATAGCTCTGAGACATGGAGAAAAACAAAAACAACAACCAAAAAGCTTCATACTTTCATAAACGGGTGCTTGCGTAGAATAGAAGGATTAAAATGGTATGACGAGGTTACCAATGTGGAACTGATGACAAGAACCAGACAAGTGCCAGTGGAACAAGAGATGAGAAGAAGACAATGGCGATGGATAGGACACACACTAAGGAAACCTGTTGATAGCATTACAAGGCAGTCCTTGTTCTGGAACCCCCAGGGAAAGAGAGGCAGAGGTAGACCAAGAAGCACATGGAGAAGAGAGCTGGAAACAGAGGTGAAAATGATGAGGAGAACGTGGAAAAGAACTTGAGATGATGGCACGTGGCAAGAGGACTTGGCATATGTTTGTTGAAGGCCTATGCTCCTTGGCATGCGGTGGGTTATGAATGAATGAATTGACAGCGTGTCCCAAAAGTCGCTATGCCATTAAATACTGTATTTATGTAAGAAAATGAAGTTTAATAATTTGTTTCAAGTCAGTTATATTTCTGATGTTCACACCACACTTGACCTATAACTCAAACATCAATAACATCGATATAGGGCTTCATTCTTCCTCTAACCACATGATGGTACATCGCCATGTCTGATTATTTATTTGTTTGTAACATTTCTCTTGTGCTGCACTGGAACGGCTTTCTTAAGTTGGTCTGTTGTTTTCATATCTGTTTTGGTTAACTTTTTGATGAATAGTAACCCCAGAATGTTATCGCACGTTGCGTGTTCTGGGCGTTATGTTATAGGAACTTTTGGGACACCCTGTACATATTATTTTGCTGATGAACATTCGTAAACTCACATTCAACAGTTTGTCTACTTATTATGTTGTATACAGACTATAAAATTTTATAGTTTGTCTACTTATGACGCCGTATACAGCCTATAACACGTTATTTTTTTTTGTCTACACATTATTCTATATACAGACTATACCATTTTATAGTTTGTCTACATAATATGCTGTATACAGACTATAACATGTTATAGTTTGTCTAATTATGCTGTATAAAGACTATCAAATTTTATAGTTTGTCTACATATTATGCTGTATACAGACTATAACATGTTATAGTTTGTCTACTTAATTATGCTGTATACAGACTAACATTTTATAGTTTGTCTACACATTATGCTGTATACATACTATGAAAAATATTATCCTGCACATTTCTTTCTCTCTTTAATCTGTTGTACATTTTATATCACGCAAAACAGGATAACCACAATGTGTACTGTAAATATATGAATATTGTTACAAACATTTGAAAACATTCAATCGTGGATTATATATCTGTACATTTACATACTATGTTCATTATTTGAAAAGCCATGTTGGCTTCTAATTTCACGACGCCTGTCTGTCTGTTTTTTAACGTGTTCTTTTCTCTCTTGTGGAATACAACTGAAAAATTAAATTATATTTCAATCAAACCTGGGTTCGTGAGTTAGTCTAGTTGTGCGACTAATTTGTGTCACTATATGTTTATGAATTGAAAATTGTTTGCTTGTAAGATTTTCTACCTGAACTAGAGTCTCTCGTTGGCAGAGTGGTTAAAGAGATTGCCTCTTGCTGCAAAATTACCAGATTCTCGGTTCAAAACGTAGTAGCGTCACTCACCAGTCTACTCAGCTGTAAATGGGTACCTGGCTGCTCTTGAGTTAGGGAAGGCAAAAGTAGCAAGGAGAGAGCTGATTACTCCACCTCATTAAGCTAGACGTAGTATAATGAAGTACCTGCAATGAGAGTATCTTTACCTTCACCTTACTATAACTGACGGCGGCACGGCACATATAGTTCACATACAGATCCAAATTAGCTGGCAAAGGGATTACGGGGAACTATGAAGAAAAAAAAATATTTTTTTGGTCAGGTTGTCCTGTCTGTCTGCTTACCCTCATACCAGATTTTCTGCTGTTGAAAGTGTTTGCATTTTCTTGTAGATTTGTGAAACTGGGGTAATTAACTCCTTTTTTAATTTATAATAATAATAATAATATTATTATTATTATATTGCTTTTTTGTGCTCGTCTCATCATGTACCATCCAAGTTTTTCAATTGTATTCGTTGAATGCCCAAAGAAGTCAACCTTTAAACAAATGCATAAAACACATCGGTTTTCTTCTACTGCTTCCGAATGATAGGAAACTTTAGTCAGACCATTACAACAGGGAGCTAATCTAATCATCAGACGTTGTTCCGCCAGTGAGACAATTGTTTAGGTCGTTACACTTCCTTAACACTTTATTGTCGACAAGATCACTTGGGTCCTTACTTGTAAGTGTTCTTCTGTTTACTGGTCTCCCCCCCCCCCCCCCCCCTTTCCCCCGCTTAGGGATTTGAGCCCATTCCACCTTAGCTGCACTATCCAAAATTATTAATGATAAACTTGTACAGGTACCGGAAAATTTTATTTGACTGTACATATTACGAAACGCTGTTATTTGAGACCATAATATTACCATATGCCTTAATTTGGCTAGCTTTTTAAATGGTTATGACAGTACGTTCTGATCTCCTAAATGAACTCCAGAACAATACAAATCTAACAGCACAGTTGTCGGCGACCTCAATTCTGAGGTCTTACTCCCTGGCCTGGGACCCCGGATCCAGTGTTATTCTGAAACCAGAAGTTTGACATTCTTGAGTTTCCAATGTTCAACAGTCATGTTCAAGCACACGTTTCACTAATGTCAGGAATTATTGAGCGCTTTAACAAGGGTTCAGCCTGAGTGAAAGGTTATTGTTAGATCAGACTGTCTGTCGTTTGCTGTGCTGTGTGATTTTAACGTATTGAATGCGGCATTAAGCTTTGATTTAGCACTAAAATACAAATATTGCAGTTCTGTTATTTCTATAGAGAAAAAAAGAACAAAAGAAAAAAATGCTTATTTCTTCAACCTGACTAAAGACAGATGTTAGTTTCTTTAGGGTAAAAATATGATCCGCCGAAAATATTGGTTTGGAAAGAAATGGTTCATTCATTTTTTATTCATTACCTTTAATCTCCGTAAGCCTATCTGCTTTGTAACACCGGTTAAAGGTCTTTCGTGTCTTCTTTATCTCATTTATATATGTCCCCAGATCCCTTCTCCACATTTGTGTGGTTGTTATTATTATTTTTGTTAATGTTTGTTTTCCCCTACTACTCTTTACCTGGCGATTCCAGGACAAGAACTGCATTATAATGCTATCAGCAAGTTTCCTCAATGTGTTTCCTATCCAACGCCAGCTTCCTTTTCTCATCTTTGTTCCACTGCATTTGTCTGGTTCTTGTCATGAGTTCCACATTGGGGATCTCATCATGCCATTTCTATCCTTCTTTGCTACGCAAACACCCACTCATGAAGGTTTGTAATTTCATGATTGTCCTTTGTAATTGTTCTCTGTGTTTGAGAGCCGAATGCTATATCTGCCATGCCATTTGAGTTGAAGATTCGGATTTTGGTTTTGGATTTTAATTCATTTTATTTTCATATACCATCCAAACGCACCAACAACTTCTCTTGCCTTTGTATTCTTATTGTGATATCAATGTCTGCTTCTTCAACTTTGCCTATATTGATGCCAAGATATGTGTAAAAACACACATCTCGTAGCGATGTTTAGCCAAACGCAATCTACTATCATTTGCTGTATTTATTCTCATGTTCTTTGTCTTTTCACCCGAACGTTAACGGGGTCTGAAAGGTGAGCAATGAACAGTGACTTTGTGCACCACCAGGTGTTGGTCCGGCGACTTAATCGTGTAGGAACTCTAAGCCAAAACAGTTAACTTTAACAAATTAATTTTTGGCATGTTTAAAATTGGATAGCTTTTCTTCTAATAAATGTTTCAAAATGAGAAATTGCATTTGAACAAAAACTTAAGCTGCATTTAAAATTAGTGTGCAATATTATGTAAGAGAACTGACAAATATGTTAAAACTTTGTTTTCTGAAAAAGAATAAAGAAAAGACAAGAAAAGAAAGAACATTGATAGTCTCCTCAAATAAACATTACTTTTCATCAAATGTTCACAGTTTAACACATTTAAAAAAAAAACAAACAAACAAACGTGAAGGTCGTGGAACAATATTTTGCGTTACTTTCGACATGCCATCTTGTTTATTCGGATTCTCACAAGAGTATCCCCAGCGACTTCAATTTCGTGTCGTACAATTTTGATTTATATTTTATGTATTTAACTTAGTTCTCGCTTTATTCCTTGTCTGTTTTTGTTACTTTATCCCTGATGAAAACCTTGTGGTCGTGATGTAGGCAGCTATCTTTTTCCTTTGTCCTAGTAAGACGGATGGTCCTTTTTTTCCCTCCCCCAAACCTTGTGTTACTTTATTAACTCAAGATATTACACAAAATTAGAACGCCCGATTGGCTAAGTAGTTAGTGTACTTTCCTTTACCGGGTTCAGGGATCAAAACCTGGTAGCGCTACTCTCCAGTCTACCCAGCTGTAAATGGCCACCTGGCTCTGCTCGTGAGTTATGGAAGATAAAGGCAGCGAGGGAGAGAACTGGTCATCTCACCTAATAAAAAAGCTGGACATAGTCTGGTGTAGTCTCTAACACTTCATTCCCGTACGGCCGTATGTAATATGGGACTACCTTTTCCTTACCGTTGCCCAAAATCATGAGGTTTTATTGAATGCGTCATTTATGCAACAAAATCCTTGCAATAAAAAACCCGTAAGCCAACTATATGTCCTTTGTCACGAAAACAAGATTTGTAAGGACCCGGTTGTAATTTTTGTTAAAACCTTTACATTCACCTGCGGGTCAAGACAGTTAAGACTATATTATGTGGCCCAAACAGAAATATCTTGGTAGTTCCGATTGCTGATATCTTCTCTCCGAGATAGGAACTGATAAATGGCGTCTGAGGAAACAGGGCGTGGGGGGAAAGTTAGGAATGCCGCAAAATTAACTTTGGCCTTTTGCTCATTACCAGCTAAGCATTACACTGAAAATGAGGCTACAGTTCTAGCACAGGGAAAGGACTTGTTTCCTAACGAAATAGGAATTTTTATGTCGTGTGTGTGATCTTTCTTACTCAGTTGAAAACCATACCAATTTTAGATAGAAAAGAAAAAAAAAAAAACTATTTCTTCCAACAACAACACGGAGACAATGTTATAGCAATACATTAAACCATTTAAATTTTTTAACCACTTTTATTTAACTTCGCATACGTTTTATATATTTGTGAGGTTTCAAATCTTTGACGCTCAAATACGCCACTTTCCTGTCATCGAAGGGAGCTAAGGCTTTGCAGTAGCTCATTTTCCTGGTACATTTTAATGTATAAAGTTTGAACGGCATTGACCCAGCTCTGTGTTGTAAAATAACTATAAATAACGTAAAATAAAGTGAAAATAACTTCATGAAAATGAGGGAAATAATGAACTGTTTCATATTTCAAAGGGGTGGCTGTCGGATGATGAAAGGTGATGTTCCAATTTAATCAAGGTGCTTCTTCAAACAACTAAGACATCAGCGAGGTCAAATAACTAGCGAGTCCTTTGTTTCAGACACAGGATGTCACGAAAAACTCAAAAGGTAGAAAAATGGTCCCCTATAAATGCATGCTGAAGTAGGATGCACTGGGCCGCAAGGCGCACAACAGAGTGCAACACAAACCGCCTTAAGATTACAGATACACATATGACTCAATGAGGTAGTGCTCGACCCAAGAAGATCCGTGGAGATGTCAGGAACCTTGCGCTGACTACTACATTTATCTATCTATCTATCTATCTATCTATCTATCTATCTATCTATCTATCTATCTATCTATCTATCTATCTATCTATCTATCTATCTATCTATCTATCTATCTATCTATCTATCTATCTATCTATCTATCTATCTATCTATCTATCTATCTATCTATCTATCTATCTATCTGCCTTCCTGTCTGCATGTCTGCTTCTTTATCTGTCTGATGACAACTCTAAAAGTAATTTTCGGACCATGCACATTAATTACTGCAGTTTTCAAACTAAATGCCACAAATGTAGAGACAGAAAACTCGTTACAAGTTTTTATTAGTCAACGATTGATTGATTTCCTTCTAAAGGACCATGCCAATCTTTGAAAGAAGAAAAACTTAATTATTGTTAACATGTACTGTTGTTAGTTTAGCTCCACTCACTTTCTCCAGATTCATCAAATACGAAGAAGTTGAAACATCATTAATAAGCTACCCAATTTAAAAAATCTCAAATGTCACTTTACAGCTTTTCGTTTCTTTTATTGTAATTGTTGTTGTTGTTTTTTTTTTATATTTACTTTATGCTAAAACTTTAATTTAAATCAAACTGTATACGGTTCTGTGTTTGCCGATCTTCATTCTGTCTTGCCTGTAGAGTAAACACTGGCCTAGACACTTTGGCCAATGTAAAATTCGAACCGGCCCAAACCCTCATTAGTAAGGGGCATTACTCCCTCGGTAAAAAGCAAAGCAAATATGAGGACTCTGGGAGCTTTCAACTGCGTTAGCTCCACTTGAGAGACGAATGGAGTTGGGGGTACACGCATTGTGTTGCCAGGCAACCGAAGACGCTGTCAAGATTGGGTGTGGTTCGTTTGGTGGTGTCGAATGACGAGCACACAGACGATTCAAATGAAGAGGCAGTGACAATGTGAGAAAGAAAACATTTTCAGCCTTGGAAAAATGTTGAGTTCCTTTTGTTGGAATCGACCCCCCCCCCCCCCCCCCCCCCCCCCCCCCACCCCCCCCCACTCCACGATATAAATGCCTTTCATGACTGTTTGAGTAATCTCACCATCTAGACTTGGTAAAATGACCTGGAGACCAGGTGAAAAAAAGTGAACGTAAACACACATCTACAACCTTAGAAAATCTCCGCCCGTTAAGTGTTGACCTTCAGAGTGAGCCACAAGAAGGTGAAAGATCAGTTACAGGTATTATTTTGAGAAGAAGACACAGACAATAAAGGCAGGTGTGGGCACAGGCAAAAATAAAGAAGGAATACTCACATCTGGCGCTAACAGTTTTCATGTCTGCTACAAGATGATGCCTCTACTGTTGGTTACTTATGAGCCTACTTGACCGGAAACGTTCAGTTGTTTGTAACATGATATCTTCTTCTTCTTCCTCGTTCGTCGTTGGCTGCGTTGTGTTCGTTTACAGCGAAGCTGCGGTATTTGCGCCTTTCGGCCGACACATCCGACTTTCGCACGGCATTTTTTGGGACCGGGTTTGCCTTCCCTCTTCGATCCCTACTCACTCAGCCAGACTGCAGTGATGCAGCCTGTTTCCAGGACCACCACGTGGAGGTGGAGTATGGTCTTGGTCAGCTCTGGTTCGCTGACCCTGACGCAAGCAGTCAAGCTCTGGGTCGCTTACTGCATTCCTCACTTTTGATGCGTCTTGGATCCCGTAACATGATATAATAAACTTCAATATTTAGTTGTTTCTTCTTCTTTCACCTTTTAACTCCCCAAGGAGCATAGGCCTTCAGTAAACGTGTGCATAGTCTTCCTGTCCTGTGCCATCAGCTCAAGGTCTTTCTATGTCTTTTTCATTCCCATCATGCCTGTATCCAATTCTCTTTTCCATGCGCTATTTGGCCGACCTCTAACTCTCTTGCCCTGCGATTCCAGAACAAGGACTGTCTGATAATGCTATCAACATGTTTTCTCAATGTATGCTTATCTATCTCCAGTGTCTTCTTCTCATTTCTTGTTCCACTGGCGCTTGTCTAGTTCTTGACATCAGTTCCACATTGGTCATCTTGTCATGTTACTTCAATCCGTCTATTCTACGCATGCAGCCATTTATGAACGTCTGCAGTTTTACGGTTGTTGTCTTTTTTTATTTTATTGTTTTCCATGTTTCTGGGCCATAAAATAGGACTAACTTAACATAAATTTTAAAATCTGATTTGTGTGTTGAAGCTGATTTATTTTTATCTCCATATATTTCTCAATGGTATGAAAGCTCCTCTAGAATTATGTATTCTTGTTTTGATATCACTGTCTATCCCTCAAACTGTGTCTTTATTGCTGCCAAGGTATATGTAGGCTTCTACATCTTGTGGTGTTTCTTCCAGTACAATCTTGTTATCGTTTCCAGCATTTAATCTCATTTTCTTATTTTTCTCCCTGTGTAGTTTCAGACAACTCCACCTAGGCCGGTCCCAAGCCCGGCTGACAAAGGAGGAGGGCGGCCTGCATGGAGGCCGTAACGAGGCAGCCCCTCTGTAGTGGGTTTGATGGTATTGTATGATGGAGATATTACTAAATGTAATGTATGAGGCCAGCTGTGAAGGCTCCTGAGATAAAATGTAGTTGTGAATTGTCAGAAGGCCTTTCTTGCTACCACTACGACCTCACACTCAATTTTTTTTCTTAATGAATGTAGCTATGTAAAATGTCTAGGGTAATGATGTGTAATGTGGTGTGATAGTTATAGATACACCCACAGATATTTAAGCAGACTAATAATATTTAACAAATATTATAATACACTGAACTAACTCAAGAGTGTAAAATTTTTGATAGAATTATATTACATTTATTTGTTCTGGATCAAGTTTTATGTTGACCAGAACTTTTTTTTAAAAAAAGGATTTAAAATTTATGAAAGAAATGCATGGAATGTTACATAATAAATGCAAGAGTGTACATATATAAGTACTAGACTAGTTAGTTTTATTAAAATGTTCTAGTAGTCATCTACTTGGGAGGATAGTTAATGCTTGTGCTGTTGGGGTGGCCTCATCACACCTGTCTATATTGACTACACAGTGTCCAGTAAATTGCAGGAATTTTATGGGGTATTAGTAACTAAAAGGCGTTGGTGAACTTCCAGCAGACCAGAGGCTCACTCAACTTGCATATGTAGCTCTGGTGCTGAAATCTGGTGGTCCCACCTCTCCGTGCTGGCGGGCAATAATAGTGGTCTCTGTCACAACGTACTGCACAGATACACTCGAGTAAAATCACCAACTGAATGGACACCGCCTTGTTGACAACTGAAACTCACAGCTCAGATTATGAATAAAGAACACAGAAATGCTAGCAAAACTCAGCTGAGCTGCTGGCTATAGTATGGCGTCCCTGAACTTATTTCACTTTCTTTCATTTGGAAATCACCACACTTTAAAATACTGTGTCTATCATCGAACAACTATTGAGGAATGGCCCCACTTGCGCGTCTGAGCGCCGATAAAATGATTGTCTGTGGCCAATCACTGCCTAGGTTTATTTCAAATTCAAATTTCCTACCCTAAAGTCATTTCAGTCATGCTTCAGTCAAGTATGGATGTTTATCTGTTAGTCTGTCCGTCTCTACTTGTTTTTTTCAAAAACGTACTTGATTTTTGAACCAACCTTTCTCTCCCCTCCAAAATTTTGTCGTTAAAAGTTATATTTAGACACAGCTCCCACCAATGTCCCTTCGCTTCCCTACTACGTAGATTTGAACACCTGCGTCTCAAGGTCGTGTTTTTTTGTGCAAATAGCGACACTTTTTATTCAATACAGTCTGTCGCTGATGTGAACAACACTGTCTTTTGTCATTATCTTCAATATTATCTATCCGTCTGTAAAATTAAGAACATATTAGTTCACTGCTCAGAATGGGCCATCCGGCCAGCTAATTTTTATATTCCTAACATTAATATTACGAAAAAGTTACTTTTTAATTTTTGTAATATTCCAAACATCTGCGTTCTGCCGCTGAATTCAAATCAAAGGCTTGGTATCGCAAAAGCGACCAATAAATGACTGTGGCGTAACATATCCAAGGTCCCTTCTGTCGAGTTCCTTACTTTATGTCAACTTGGGAAACGTGACTTTTCTCCGTTTCCCCCCCCCAATTGCGTCTCCTTAGCCTTTCTAGTCTCACGCAATCTTTCCAGTCATATTTTTTTTTCCTTTTTATCCGCCGTTCCCCTCCTGTCTAGCAAGTCAATTTTTATGGAGGGTGATGACCCGCGGTCTGGGCGATCATGTACTATCAGCAGCCTACGCATTATGTTTTTATCCTTACATGTTATCTTTGGAGGTATTTTACCGTTGTATCTCTGTCAATTTCACTACACATCTCCCCACTTGAAAACATGCCTATGGCAAGTTCCAAAACCAGCGATACACATAGGTAAAATTACTCCTCACGTCTGCCACTACTCTAATTTTGATCACAGGGGTGCCGACTGAGGAAATCTGCACCGACATTCAATTTGCCTGGGATATATTGGATACTGAACTGATAAGGTTGAAGCAATAAAGACCACCTCAGCAATCTTGCGTTTTCATGCTTAGCCTGAGATAAGAATACGAGAGGCTGATGGTCCGTCTCCACCACAAAAGTCCTACCATACAGATAGATTTGAAACTTCTTTATTGCCCAGATTAACGCTAAACATTCTTTTTCGTTTGTGGAGTATCCTTGTTCCGCCTTATTCAATTTACGGCTTGCATAAGCGACTGG